>NW_019091400.1:612382-666478 GCF_001949145.1 Acanthaster planci
ATATAAGTTTTCTGAAAGCCGAATGGGGGCGCCAAATCGTTTGCCCTACAGTTTAGAAACGATGCAGCGCGCAGCTTGGCTTCGCCAGCCTTAATTGTGGAAGTTTTTAGTTCTCGTCTTTTTAGCTTTAATTTGTTCCGTCTCAGTCTCAGACATTTACCTCGTCTCTAAAATCAAAACCACTTACTTAATTGACGGCCTATATGTTTGAAATAAATGAAAATTTTGCCTCCATTATCAAAGGTCATAACATGCACGTTGATGCTTTGTAAAGCGTCATCAATCAAACACACCAAAAAGCCGGGGGTAAAAAGCTACATCGTAAAATGGTAGGCTTTAGATCAGTCAGGGGAAAAACTGTAAACTTACTGTACTGTACTTGCCTTTTCTCAGTAATGACTTTCTCAATTTAATCATAGGTTGGAAATTCCAGACAGGGAAGGTTGATATAAAATTTAAGTTCCCTTGGTCCGGAGCCAAAGTTAGGGTCGGTCAGGGGTGAGCTGAGAACCGCAGAATCAGTAACTACGGACGTCCTTGCACACAGTGGGAGTTGATCCGTTCCATCCTGCGGTTCCAGTCAGCTTGCCCTGGTAAAACTAATGTAGCGAAATTGACGAAACCTGATGGGACATATTTTGCGCAAATTTTGCACCGTACTACGAAAATGAGCCCGATCACGTGGAAAGCATGTTAGTGATAATGCTGCGAATCAGTCAGATATTAGGCCAAAACTGTTTTTGTAAGAGTTCGTAGTAATACCAAATAAAAATCATTCGAATCGGATAACATGAAGCATCAAAGTGAAGTAGCAAATTGTGTGGGAAGCATTACAATTCTTTATTCATCCACGTTGGTCGTTCTCACAATAGTGACCACCTGCTTTGGAAAGTTTCAGTAAGAGAACAGACTCACCCGTAGGTTCGCGCAAGACTTAAAATTGTCCCACCCATCATTCGTTACATGACTAATCTACAGTTCCTCGTCCGTTCTCCTTGTGACAGAATTAACACTGTACAGATTTTTAATTAATACAACTCTTAGGATGGCCTGACTGACTTAATTACTGTGCCACTTCGATATAATAATCCCGGTCGGAATACATCCCTGCTGCACCCAGACTCCAAAAAGTTCTGCAATAATGGAACTTCCAGCGGTGGAGTCTGTTGCGGTGAGGATGAGACAGAAACGTGACTGATATTATTACAGTTCCGTACTTTTTTCAAAAATACCTCTGTAAGACTAGGTAAAATCTAGTCATTTCTCGATAACTGGGAGTTCCAATTACCATAAATATAGATCAGCGTCATCATCACCAATTCATCCTGTAGCAGTTACTCCGCGCATAGCAACATATCTTTTTAGTTGATAATTATTGTCTTTGATAGTTGTTCACGTATTGTTGAAATGCACTTATCTTTTTGAAATAGGATAGTGGTTTTGGAACGTTGAACTTAATTGAAATACATGTGGAAATTTTAAATATATGACATAAAACTATATTCTCTTGCGAATGATTAGTAGTTGTGCGGCTTGACCTTTGTTGACCTGATGTAATAACCGGACATACATGGCGCGCGCATGCGATATCGTGCACGTAGTATCCACTCAATGAACACAGGACGAACAACGTATTGAAAATTGTGCTGACAGTTACGAAATAATTTTGTAAAAATGGCGTCAAATTGTCCAGATCAAGAAATTTGCCAACAATGGTTTGAGTCTTTGCATTTTTCAAGAGTGATTTTAACCGCACTTAGAATATCTGTTCCCGACTGTTGGAAAGAATATTCTACTGGCGGAGTTGATTTGATTGTTCGGGATCACGCCTACATTGCGAGTTCAGGACCAGAACTAGCCGCTTTTCCTGCTCATCTATGGACACAGTTTGGCAAGTAAAACTGAACAATAATGGATAAGTAAAATGTTCAATTCGGAATCCTTGTTCTTTCAATTTGAACTCCGTATAGCAGAGAGAGAATAATCCAAAAATGGATCCCGATTTGCCAAACCGCCCTTCATGCCCTTCCATATGGTCGAAACGGTGTCATCTTGTTAGACCAACAACCGGTGAAAGACAGCAAGGTTGGGGTTTTTCGAAAAGTAGAAATTTTGACCGCAGAGGCAAAGCCATAAACTCAAGCAGGCCTATTCATAGTACAAACTGTATCAGGAAGCCCCCGTCACTCCTAAGGCTAAGCAGTACGGGAGATACAGTGGACGAGACGGCAGATTTCTCGAGTTTTCAACCGTCGACTCTGCGCAGAAGTAAGTCAAGTTTTCGGGGGCCGGGTTTTTGGGGGAACATCGCAAAGGTAGCTCGTTCAACGAACGTTTCGAGTTCTCGACTCTTGACGGCCAAGGGTTTTACCAGGGAATCCCCTGTAGAAATGGCTGGGGAAGTAGATCTCAGCATTTTGATGGAGAAATTCGACAGTTCACCCAGCAAAATGGAGAGATTGGGACCACTTGAGAATGACATTGACAGTGTGCCTGTAGTGGCATACCCCCTAGAAGGTGGCCTGCGAGGATTTGTGAAAGAAGGGATTTATCACCCATTTGCCAGAAATCCATCCCATCAGGTTAAAATGCCAAGGCAGGCTAACCCAGCTGTTGTAGAAACACGGTCATCTTCTGTTCATACTTTTCCTGTTTGTAATGGTGGTCCCTTCTGGCACCCACACGGTCGCCAACACCCCCACCCCTACTTCAGCAGGAATCACTTCACACCCAACCAAAGACGTAACTTCACAATGGCATCCGTGCAGTTTTGGCAAGGCCCCTCATCCCATATTGCGGCAGTTTCATCACTGGACACTCCCATTCTGCAGTGTGAGAGCCATCGTCGCAGGTGCCTGAGTGCTCAGATAAGGGAGTCTGCAGTGTTGCGCAATTGGATTGCTGACCCGAGCACCCGTTCACAGTTTATCAATACAGAGACCATTGCCGCCCGTCTTGTGCAGAGTCATGATGCCGACAAGTTTCAAAGTCAACATACATGTACAGGCCATCATGCTGGCAGAAACTCCATGATGCAAAGTGCATGTAGGACTCAGATGACTCAACACAGCCAAAACCGTAACAAAGCCACTGGGTGTGTGTACACAGGAAATGCTCATCAAGCACACCGGCGGCCTCTCACTACTACAAGTACCGGTATAACACCAAAACAAAGCTGTTACAGTCCAAAGAAGTCAGTAAAACAACCTGTGTCAAAGTGCTTTTCAAGAGACAAACTAAAACACCCAGATGGCAAGACAGCTAAACTGAGTGACCAACAAGCTGAGAAACCCCACAAAGTGTACAAGCCGGAAACACCTGTTGGTGTGCTTGATCATGTTACTGATGAGGTGAAAGATTTGAAAATTCAAGCGAAGAGTGATCAAGGAGGAGGAATCCCTGAATCTCGGGACAAAACTTGTCTAAACGATGGTCATGCTTGTACATGTGGTTTGCAAAGTCAGACATGTGTTACATCATCCGTTGACTGTAAGCACCATGAAATGAGTCCATATACAACAGCTGGCAGGGTTCCGCCTGACTTAACAGGGCCAAAGTCTGCCGATAATGAAACCAGCCCATTTAGAGATACGTGTCATGGTTTAATGGCACGGTCTCTTTCTGGTGGGAAAAGCCACCTGCTCGAACCGGACGAGGGTTGTGTAGCGTTTCTAGATGAATTGCCTGCTTTGGAAAAGACATGTCTGACGTCTGAGGATGATTACTTGGATGAAGGAGAAACACGGCAAAATCACCAAAATGCTGTCAGTGGATTATCTCCCTCAAGTCCTGCCACCAAGTCACCTCCGGAACTACCACAGACTTGTGGATCTCAGCCATCAGAACCTGAGGATGAACTGTCCCAGAATCGGAAGCCGCTTCACTCGTCTTTGGCATTTCTCCTTGCTGGGGTAACTGATGGGGACAATGATTTCTCTGACTCGGACTGGGACTCCGCTGGTTCATCGCCGCCCTCTGACTCCTGGGACTTCCTCAAGTGCTGTGATGACCCCTACAACCCGCTGTATGGCTGGCGGTGTGCCCGCCGTTGTGAGCAAGGGGATGTGGAGCAGGGTGCCGAGTCCAAGCTTGACTCGCCTTCGGGTGGGGACGATGAACGTGACTCTGGGATCTCGTCACTGCAGGCCCATCAAGATGATGTGGCAGAGATCAGCCCTGCTGAGTCTGAGTCGTGGGATGAAGCTGAGCCCAGCTTCGAGTCCGAGTCCACCAGTTGGTGCCAACAGATTGAGTCACTGCATGCAAAAAGTGAATGCCCGAATTCATCAAATGATTCGAATCACAGCTCTGTCCCAGACAGTCTCCAATCTTCCAATGAAAATCATGCTGCATCAGACTTGTCTGTCCAACATTGTGAAGTGCAATCAAAAGTCCAAGACAATCCTACGACATCACTATCCTGTCTATCCAAAACTGATGGTCCACAATCCATTTCACCTGATGAAGTGAAATCAGGGAAAATCCTACCACCGCGAAAATGCATCTTTGAACCAGAAAAGCTTCATCCTTCAGTTCTCTTCATACTTGGCGTGGGTGAGTCCGACTCGGACACAGATTGCGAAGACGACGATGATGACGATTTTGATAATTGTGAGTCGGGCAGCGACGACAGTGCCTGGAGTTCCCTCCAGCCTTGCTTTGACCCCTACAGCCCGCTGCAGGGCTGGAGGTTTCATCTGACAACCCCAGAAAAACTCCAGGAGGTGAATGCCGCGTACAACAAACTTGCACCTGTGAAAGAAACCTCTTCCGCAAACCTTTCCACTTCAGAGGACGACCGTGGAAACTCCTGTTCAGGCCAGACCCTTAATCAGTTTTCAGCAAAGAATGATGCAAGGCCCAAACTGAAGCGAGCATCAAGTACTGGCTGTCTGTGGGTTCCATGTGATGGCAGTGGACCAGGCAGACCATCTCAAAACAAGAAGGTACTAACGTGTATGCGATAATGTAACTTTGGAACATATTGCTCGAAGGGATACATGTATGTCCATATTCGAATGAAGAGAGATAAAAAAAAATTGACACGCGTACGAAGTTGAACTCAACCAATATGTACGATTTTTAATGATTCAAATACATGTACATGTACAGTGTTTAGTGGTATGTGAAACGCGAAGTTACATGTACTTAATGAATGAAATATTTTAACCCAATTCATTGTTTGAACTCCAAAAGTCTGATTTTCATGACAAGTAGGTTGGATTCCACAAAGCCCAGACACCGTGACCTTACAACGGCCCATTTCTTTTGAACTACATGTATGCAAACTACAGATGTTCATGTACATGTACAGTATTTTGAGAAAGTTATGCAAGTCTACATGTACAGTGTAGGGTCATTCCTTGTGAATTCAATTATCCCGTCATGTGATTTTACTCTGATTTGCCTAAAAAACCCTGAAAATTACATGTATATGTACATGTGTGTACCTTGATATACGTGTATCAAATGAAAGAAGATAAAATTTCAGCTTGATTTAGATTACTTTTTCTCATTACATAGACCTGAAAGTGCAGTCACATAGGTTGCATCTGGGAAGGTGTACATATGGGTCATTCTATAAATTAGGGGTCCAGTTTTTTGTGTCTCTGCCACATCCAGCATATAATTTTGTAAATTCAGAACACATTCGCATATTTCCAAGCAGTGATGAATTGATGCAGATTGCCTGCCAAACAAATAGAAATAACTTTAAATCATTTTCAGTGACATTTCCATGTCAAATTACACAGGTTAGCTGTAACAGGGACACAAAAAGTGTTCACACACTATATTTGTTTCTAATGAAGGTGGAAAGCTTAGCGATTGGTCAGAAGGCAACTGACTGCTTGTTCCCCCTGCAGGTACATTTCTGTGAAGAGGCACCGATGGTGATCAGCTTTGAGGTACCATCTTGGAGCAGCGAGTACAGTGATAGCCGCCGTGGCCCCTGGCAGGAGATGGCACGCGACCGCTGCCGCTTCATGGACCGTATCCGCAGCACGGAGGACAAGATAGGGCACGTCTTCGCGCCGGACCACCGCCTCAAAGTGCAGCAGCGACTGCAGACCCAAGTTGCCTAAGAAGTTCAAACTAAGTTTTTTTCATTCTACATGTAGCTTTCTTTTTAACGTGTTCATCAGATTTTGTCCAAATTCATTGTCTCCAGACATTCAGATAAATTATTAATATCCAACAAATGAGGCCTGTGAATGTGACAAACAAAGTCTTCCTTCATTACAGAGTTAAAGAAGAGGGGCCCAAATTAGCCTTCATACCCCAATGAGCAAGTACATGTACTTGTTTCCACACAAGGCTCATATTTTTAGTCTGCAGAAGGCGAACAAGTTTAACCCCAGAAGTTGTTTGGAGTTCTGACACAAATCGACAGAATACTGAAATACATGTACCCTGTCCTTATTTTAGCTTAAAGTTAGAAGTGTGCATTCAGTATGTGGTCTGCCATAAGTTGACGCTGATTTTTTTTTTCAGCGGTCACCAGTGCCAGTCATGGTTGCCCCCTCACTAAGCATATTGTTGGGGCATTTTTTAAATTTACGGGTGCAAGATACATGTACATGTTCCGTATTCTACAGATTCAAACCTGTTTCCCAACTTTCAATAATAGCATCAACGGCATTCAACAAAATTAAAGTGCCGAGGTTATGAGCAAATTTATCTGCCTAATTTTTCTAGCTACATGTTTTAAAGTATCAAGCCAAGTAGAGATTTTTTTCCTTCATTTAATTTTGCCTAGCACTTTTAGTTGGATAACAAAGCCCAGAACTTGTATTACACAAATTTGTGTCGCCTGGGTATGGACTGTTGAATGTTCTGCTTTACAAATGACAATATACATGTAAGTTCAGAGCACATGCACTCGGAGTACATTGCACCACCAGTCTCTGTAAGCCTTTATCATGATGCTGCCATGTTTGTCTTGTTCCCTCTAAACTCATTGGAAATAGATAAACAACTTCATATACAAATGATCAGGTTTTGGTTAGGTGTACATTGCTTTGAATGGTAGAAAAGCAAGATGCCTGCCCCATGATAGAAGTCCATACTCCCCCCAAAAAATTGACATGCCTGACATGACATGATACATGTACATACAGGTACCGGGGTAATAACAGTTCATAATGCAACCAGTATTGTCATACCCTGGTGTATGACACTTGCTGTGTGCAATGAAATTTGTTATGTGCACAAAGCTTTATCACCTCACAAATGGTTCAAGGTCAGGCAAAAATCAATGGACAGTGTATGGATATATTGCATGATTTGGCAGAAATGTAAGGTCATTTTGAGGGATATGCTACTGTTGAGTTGGTAGAGAGCTGTTATAGATATTAGCACTTCACACTATGTTCATGGTCATGGAATGACCTAGTCTGTTTAAATTTGAAAAGATGCTTGTGTCTATGACACATGGGCAGATTGGCATACATGTATCTGATGGGCAATTATTCATGCATGAGATCCTCTCTTGACCTTCAAATTTTGACTAATCAACAGCCATTTGCTATGAACCCGTATTGGGAAACGCAAATAAGAAAACGTGCTTGACTAACATGTATGTAGTAGGGGTCAGATGAAACCTTTCCAGCAATCAGTAACTTCTAGCCCAATATGGGCCATATGACATCACTTAAACTCTGCGTGGTTACAATGTAGCTGTATGCATATAAATCAGACAGTACATGTACATGTAATTATTTACCCAGATACTCAGACTGTGGTTGACCCATTGCCCTCTTGAAATATTCTCCTGTACATGTACCTGTATAGGCATCTGAGTTTTTGGTGTTGGTACTTTTCGGGGAGAAGTGTCTTTAGCTATGTTTTGCAGAATATTCCGGGCTGTCTCTTGGCATATCCACTCAATTACATTATAGCTGCCTTGTGTGGTTTTTTGGCAGTCTGTGTTTTTACATACATGTATCACCTACAGGACCATAGGCTTATGTATCAATGGGTGCAGCAAGGTCACAGTCTGAGTACCAGACGTCCGTGGGATTTTTCCTTTGCATGTTTCCTCCACATTCATGTTGCACACATATGCGAATGTTACTGGTTGTCATGAAATGCTTTTGTTCTCTCGTTGAACAACAATGTGCATTGTATTTGGGTTAACAATCATGAGTATGACTTGGTCTGTGAAAATGAGTCATCATTAGACGATGAGTTTCATGTTGCAGGCTTGGAATTTCATTCTGGATAATGACCCTGTGTGTTCGCTACATTCCTAAATGCTTTTCTGCAATGTCTGCAGTTTTCATCAAGTAATTTCATTGAGGAATGTCGATACATTTACGTGTACATGTACAGGTGCATGCACCAGTCCTCCTCAGGTTAGGTTTTTCTGTATAAAGTAAGTATGGCTTTCAAAGCAAATTGGCATTTTAACAGGATTACTGTGAATCAAAGCCAATCACCAGCTATGCCACCTGTATACTGTACATGTGCACAGTGTGTGTGTATGCTATGCTGTACGTGTGCACATGCACAGTGTACATGTATGTATTGTCTATCTACATGTAGTGCTCTGTCGCATCCCCTGTCTGGAGTTGTTTCCAAAATGATGCAAACACACAGTTAGCTATTCAGCATACCGGATTTGGCTCATTGCCAGACCTTTGGTGGGCGAGGAAATCTATCGGGAATTAATTTTCTGTGAAGCTCCCAGACTTTCTCCCAACTAACAGTGTGTAGTAATCAGTGGGATTCCCTTTGTAAGTTTGGACATTTTGGGGTGTTGATATACAAAAAGGGGCTGCATTCTTCAGTCCCAAGCCATTATGGAACCCTTGGATGGAAATACACAGTGTAGTGCTTCCTTGAAATGGAACTGTTGGCAGAATGGCAGCAAACTCATCTGATCACATGTATTTGAATAGCATTTGCTCCATTTCTTTAAGGGTTATTATCATGTTCCTTATTCACCTACATGTACATGGTTATTCATGGTTGGTTTTATTATGACAGTCGACCAAGTAGACACATGCAGAAATATTGTTCATTCTCTAACTGCAGCCTAAAAACCTTACACAGTGCATTACTAGTTCCTTGAATCTGCACTCACTCTGCTTTGGGACTGTTTTCTCTTAGTAAAAGGCTCTGCACAGTAGACAGTAACTGCAATTACAGTACATGTTTGTATGTGAAAGTAAATGCAAGGTCAAGGCCATAGGGTCATTTCTTTTTTTTGCCTGTTTGAAATCCCAGGGGCTGGAGTTGTTTTTCTGTACAATGTAAGTTTTACATGTAGCCATGCATGGACCATACACATACATGTACATGTACACAGTACACATCCTTGCTCCTAATATGTTTGCTGTATTTGAGAGTACAACTATTGACTGTAATCCTTACTGGGGTGTATTTAATCCTTTAATCAGGGCTTTTATTTAAACCGTTGAGTTTGGAATTTTTAAAGCTTTTAAAGCAGTGTGATTTTTATTATAAATTTGAGGCAACAAATCCTGTATATAGTACATAGCGCAAAATGCATGATATAAGTGTGGTTCTGTAAATGCTGCACATGTATATCATATAAATAAATAATTTTCTCAAAAGTGAGTTGTTTCCAAGTTGTGTAATTCTTGAGTCATGTGAGTAGTGTACGTGTACAGATACATTTATGTAAATGTTGAAATGTGTTGTCTTTTTCAAGTACAGTGACAAATGTAGCATATGTTGTGTTCCGTTCTATTTCTAAGACAACTTAGCGGGTCTTACATTGTTTTACTCTAGTTTTAAACTTCATGCATACTTGTACGTGTACTATGGTATACATGTGTACATGTACATGCATTTTGCAGTCCCATGACATGCAACTTGCTTTGCAGTCAAAAGAGGTTCTGGTGTGTTGGTGCTCTACTCAGGGGTGAAATTGTTAACTCAGGATTTTCCAGATTTTAAGATTGGATATTCGTGAAATCAGTAAAATCCTCGGGAAAGAAATCCTCAATTCAAGAAAAATGCTGACAAATCTCATCCCTGTTCAATATTTTCAAATGGGAGCAAGATATGTACAGAAACAGAGGGGTGTCTGCAACGCTCCCTATCAGATTATTTTCAACTGCTGGTTTAGCTGGTACTTGCTTTGCATTTCTCTGTCTCGATGTTTTTCACTTGTTTTTTTGAGAGAAATTAAAGAATATTTGAACACTTGCTGTGTGGTGGTCCCAGCTTTATCTTGAACACAGCAGGGTGCTTGGGTATGTGTGTGGTACATGTATATGTACATATCCATGTACATGTAAAACGCTGGCTGATGTATGTCCAACAGTGAGAGTGACGTGGTTATGGCACCCTTTCACATGATCAATCTGGACCAATAAAAAAGCAGTATTAAAAACAGGCATGACGACATGACGGAAGAAAAAAAAGGTGAACGGAATGATAACACCACTTTTATGTACGGGGGATTTTTTTTCCTAACTGATTTGTATTAAAAATTCCACCGACTTCAATGCGAACGTACATGCATAATGCATACCAGTACATGATGTACATGTATGCCTCGTGCACTGTAGATCAAAGGATGACCAAATCCACCATCATGATTTCATTAACGGTGAATACATCTGTACATGTACAACAAAATCAGTTTCAAAGTCCCTATCCTGAGAAAAACCTGCCCTTATTAACATTCAGTGTGCCTGTAGTATCCATCACACAGGGGTAGATCCAGACCCTTTTCTTGGGAGGGGGGCAAAACTTGGACATTTTATGAACATGTTCATGTAACTTTGAATGGCCTTGGCCTCCGAGGGGTGAGGTTGCATATTGGGGTGGTTTAGATGCTTTAGTAAGGAAGGGAAATGAGATAGACCCCCTCCCCCCAAAATTGCTCTTGATTTCTTTTAAGAGATTTTTTTCTGGCTGGGGGGATGACAGTCCCCATTGTGGGCCATCCATCTGCCCTTAGCAATACAATATCAGACTTCCACGGTGCACAGTACACGTCTGTAAATCATTGTTGGATGAAAATACACGTAGTTACTCAGTCTTCATCTGCACGTTTACATACTGTCATATTGAAAAGGCAAACTGACATCCACAAAGAACAAAGAGACTTTAATTGGAAAACTTAACGTACCAGTTCAACTATTTATGACGCACATGTATGCATACATGTGCACATTTGTCTTCTTATCTGTTTTCAAGAATTTTACATGTATATCCTATTAGCAATGATGCTTTGGTTTCAAAGTTCTGATAATGCTTGGATCATTACAGAATGTCAACCACCCACATTAATTTATTGGTATATGCATATATTTTACTGAGATTCCGGAAAAGGGCCTATTTGAATCACCAAAACAGAATCTTGTATACATGTATTAATTGCTAATAAGAATTGTATTATTTAATTGATACTAAGAATTGTAACATTTGAAAAGTTTGAATGCTACAGCAGACAAATATTCTATTTTATACAGAGCCTCCAGGTTGACAATTGGGCTAGGATAAATCACGCAAGGAAAATTTCTATCACTCATGATCAATAACTACCAAAGACTGCCATTACATTTCAGCACAGCAAACAGAAATATTCTACCTGTACATGTATATCTAGTTATTTATATAGTGTGTTCAGGATGCCCTCTAATAAAAATCTTTTAAGTCAACTTTAGAGATAACAAATCAAAACTAAAATGAAACTGACACCAGTGGTCCCAGAACTTGAAAGTGACCTCCAATATTAAGAAAAATCAGAACAGTTTTCATAAGATTCACATAAATGTTCGTCCAGTGAAAGACCATACTGCCAAACATATTGCTACATGTACATGTATGCGGGAAAAAGTTGTTCACACTACTACTGTGCATGAATCTGTCTTTTATGTCCCAGAGTTGAGCCAAATGAAACAGCTTGCTTTTACAGACCTGCTTAACAAAGCCCAGCTGATGATCAACATGGAGTGTTCATTTGTGCTGGCTCATGGTAACCTGCTGCTACATATGACTTGGACCGGCCAGCCAACCCCCATAAGCTTGGTGGTTGAGTGGTTAAGACGTCTGCACTAGTAAGCAGGAGGTTGTGGGTTTGAGTCCAACCTGAGTAAGCTTGTGAATTTTCTTTGCAAGCTCTCAGACAAGCACTAAGTACATGTACACAGGATGTGTTAATAAATACATGTATATATGTTGGGTTAGGGCCAAACCTATAATTAAAAATTAACATTTTTATTATTAATTTTAATAAGCAAACACTTTCCATGTTTCGAACCTTATATCTATAACTGCTCTACACAGTGAAAAAATTTCACTTCAACAGTGAAACTGAGCCTGGTTACTTAATGTACACATATTTACAAGACAATTAAGAAAACCTGGTTTGTATATGGTGGGAATCGCAAAGTGTTACTTGTCAAGGGAGGGCGCCCTGTACTCCTGCAACTCCTCGTTGTGGCGCTTCTTGCTGAGTAGTTTCAGGGTCATCGTGTCCATTCCGTCCTCCTCCAAGCCTGGTCCACCTATCTCAACGTTGTAATTGTTGGCCTGAATTTGAAAAAATTCAATAATGCAACTTTAAACAGTGGAACAATCAATCACAGTGTGGTCAGAAATTCTCCACCATGGGATCAACTGAACAAGATCGGCGATTGGAATAGAAGTTTACTAGGAACAGTGGCACGTGATTTCATGCAGAGGCTGTCAACTGGATTTTGTGAAAGCTCACAGCATTTGTCAGGTGTTCGACAGACTTGTTTTCCCTGGTGCGAGCTGTTGTGGAAAGACTTTCTTTTGCATCTGAAGTTATAAAACTTTGGACCTCACTGTGGGCACTTGCAGTGGGTCATGCGTATGGTACTTGCAATAACAAGGTACAAAACTTGCATATAACACAAACAACTGATTTTCATCTGCCACTTCCTTGTACTCATAATGGGTACCCATAATGGCATTACCGGCTGTAACATTGCCAGGAACTCAACAGGTACCCATACCAGAACAAATTTGTTTATCTGGGTGGGGGATTACGTCAAACTTGTTTTTTGGGAAGCCAAGAAATTGGAATTTTTTCCATGTAACCTTATAGGGTTTTTCTGAGGAGTGAGGCAGCATTTTGGGCCTTTTTACAAAAAAATTATTTTCGGCTCGTTTTCTGAGGAGGAATATCCCTACCAGCCCCATTAGATCTGCCCTTGAATGGGTATAAACACTCTATCAAGGTTGATTGGTTTTGTGCAGCATAAAGCCATAGAATCATTTCCCCATTTTGCCCATCCTTAAAGCCATGGAAAATCTGAATTTGGAAGCAGTCTTTTTGTTTGTAACAGAAAACTCAAAGCCCAGCCTGATATTGATCAAGTGCTTGTTATGGCATTACCAGCTGTAACGTTGCCAGGAACAGCCTGCTGATGTCATGGGCTTGGCGGTCTTCCATCAGCTTGCTGAAGGGGACAGCCCGCTTGCCTGTCTTCTCCTTGTGTTCAACTGCCTCCAGTTTGTCTAGGACGATGGTGCCGTACTCGTGGATGTCGAAGAACCCATACTTCTCCTAAAAAAAGTGATTTGAGTGATGATTTCTGCTGAGCTATTAGCATGAAAAGTGCCGGGACAGTTCTTTTCAGATTATTTGGCTGAAAAATGGTGGAATTGGGTAAAATACGTAAGTCACGATCAACTCCCTGGTTTCGGGGCCTTCAATCTGAGGGTAGAGTTGATCAAATTACGGTTGGAAAAATGGTCCTAAGTACCCAAGATAGTAGAGGGATATCATGTGAGAAATGGCTGCTTGTAGACCAAGGAACTATTGCTCTTCAGGTAGTGGGCTTGTTTTGTGTTGATCATTATAAATGTAACTGGTCAACCCACCAAATATTGAAAAGAAAGAGGGGAAGATTACGGGCAAGACAATAATTTTTATTTGAGATATCCCAGTGATTTCGGCATATGAACTTTAATGACTTTACAGTTTTAATACAATGGTCTTGGATCAGTACTTAAATTAGGTATATTGGACCCTGTTCGTGCTAAGCAATTACATTCTAGGCTGAGCAATCAAAGGCCCTTGCATGAGCTTACCTCTCTATGGAGGATTGGGTTGATTCTCTCCTCCCAGGCCTGCACCCTTCTGCCTAGCTCTGTCACCTGGGTGTACTGTTGGGCACTGATCATGTACGCCTCCTGTCAACATCAAAAGCAAATGGAAACTGAGCTCCTCATCAATGTATTAAAGGTGTGGGTCGGTGACTTGCAGATTGATATTTGCAAGTCCTGGTCTCTTTCTGCAGGGTTTTCCTCAGACATAACTGATTCTGATCATCCCTTCCTGACTTCAGCAAAATACTGATCCATTGAGCCTCTGCTCCATTGAGCTTTGACCATTCACAGCCGTGATTTGTGGCCGACGTGGGTTGCAAAAGCATCTGACACGCGTGCATGTGTGTATGATGCACACGGCTAGAACATATGGTGTGGCAGGTAAGTGCCCACGTGCAAAGTCGGCGGTGGTCACACTGGGTCAGTCTAATTGTGGAATTCAGGAACTGGCATCTCTATGCATCTTAAGCCATGGATGAAACCCGTGCACACTGTTTTTCGACTATGAAAAAGTGTTCCAGAAGGCAGACACATTATTGACAACATGATAAACATATACTGTCTTCAACCTACCACATGTTTGCGGACAAGTTCTTCATAGCTGGTGATTATCTCCTGTGAGCTTGGGATTTCACCTCCTGAAGGAACAATTAAATCAATAAAAGTTAAAAATGGTAAGAATACTGCAGGAAACAATGACAATTACAAAAGCAGGTAAAAAAAGAACTAATGATTAAGAAAAAATGTCGATAGAGTGACATGAAAAAAATCCCCATTTAAAAAAAAATCAGTAATATTGAAAACAAATGTTTTTTCTACAAGAGCTTTTTTTCTCATTCATCTTTGTGTGCCTCTTCAAGAGTGAACTTCTCTTAGGCAAAGACTTGCCTGATCTATTGACAGCACCCACATCGTCCACCATCCCATCCAATCCACCTCTCCCATTGTAATTGTCGTCATCACCATCATCACCCATCTCTGCCCCTCCATAGTCCTCCAGTCCAGACTCTGCCCCTCCTAGGGGCTCCTCGGGGGCGTGGTTAAAATCATCCTCCTCCGCCTCCCACTCGGCTAGTTCCTGAAACCTGCCTTCCTTGGCCTAATAGTTGGGACAAAGTAAAAAAATACATCAATAAAATAAAAAAAATTACCAAAAAGAAGGCTGCCTCCCTTGTCAAACTGCATAAAGCAAGTCAGAAGTCATTGGATCTAATTTTGAAGCAACATTTCTGATACCCCCACATGATGTCAAATGAATTCACAATAGCAGAAACTACTCAATCCATAGATCTTTAAGAAAAAACCAAGTACTGGTCAGATATACGACGGTAGAAACTCCTTGAGGCTTATTTAAGCTAGTAACCTGCTAACCCTCCCTTTGATCTGCTAGCAGATTTGGAGTTTCTGCATTAAAGCCTATTCTAAACCCGACTTTCTGGAATTTTTGCTGGAAAGCTTGCTGTTTCACTCAAAATATTCTAGTGCCGGGAACCAATGGCACATTGGGTGCACCAGTGATCTTCCAAGGAGCCTCAGCCCCAGGCCCAGACAGAACCAGACCATGTCCAAAGCAGGCTTCTAGAACTACAATTACATGAGTTCTCTGTATATGAATGACGTGACCACAAATCTGCAACCTGCTCAATAGCCTGGCTTTGTGCATAAGATCCAGATGCCGCTTATTATAGTGGCTGGTTTCTAACCTTCCTCCATCCAACAAACCCTCCCAAAACCTACGGAAATTTCAGGGTTAGGGTGAAAGCCACGCCCGATTGTAACTTTATTTTGCTCCCTCACCAGAATCTCCTTTTCCTTCCTCCGAGCAGCCTGTTGCCGCTTGAACTCGGTGTAGTACACGTTGTCGAATTCCGGAAACAGCGGCCTCTTCAGGGCATTGTTAGGAAACTTGGAAGCATGGGAGTAGTCTGGTTATGTGTGAACAAAAGTAATTGATTAATTAGAACAGAAAAATGAAATAAACAGCAAAAGAAAAACCAGAGGAAAAGTACAGAAGACAACAGTTGTGGGCTTCAGGCACGCAACAGGGAACTATTAAAGAGCAACTTATAAAATTCCTGACTGCACAAGATTTTGTGCAGTTTTAAAATTTTTAACGGCATGAAGGAGAAATGAAAAACAAGTAGAATAACTGATCTGAGGAAAAACTGCATGCCCGGGCCTTGTCTCTTGCCATAGTCGGAAGCCAGATGAAATTCATGCAACTTACAGGCTTTGGTGATAAACTGAGAGATTGGTGTCAGATCTTTTGTTGGTGGCTTCTCTGGAGAACCTTTCCTTTTCCTCTTCTTGCGGCTGGCTCCCAACAGGGCAGCCGGTATCTTGAAAGGCTTGCCTGCCCGAAAACAACATGAAGGGCCGGGGAAGAATGCCATGTGAATTTCTTTCTCCACACTCTAATTTCAGAAGTTGCATTCGTGTGTGAGGGGAAGTATTTGTGAATACCTGTGGGGTGATCCATCTCATATAAGCACTGTCAACTCATCAGTCCCTGTACTGCCCAAAACTGGCTTGCGTAATACTCTATATACGTATGCACGCCCACAAAATTCCACAGAAATCCCTGTTGTTTCAAGGATTCATTGGGGGATAAACAGAATGTAACAAAAGTGCAATGCAAGCAATGAAAGAGAGGGAACAGAGGTGCAACTCAGATCGTAGAGAGTATGAGGAGGTAAGCAGCAAATGTAATAAAAGTAAAGGTTTTTTGCAAGCAGAGTTTCACTTGTATTTACGATACATTTCCATGCAAAAAAGACGTGTCAAACTCTCTTGCACTGTATGAGGTTGTCCACCCCAGCAGTTAGCTGGTACCACTCATCCTCCGGGCCTTGTTGCACTTTGTTTAATGCCCAGCACTGTCCATTTGAAGTGTGTCTCTGACCTTTTTTGAAAGGCTTCTCTGGGAGGGACTTTGCCTCGTGGGGATCCAGTGTTGCCCAAGGGTCGACGGTCGGAGGGGCCAGAGGCTTGGGCTGGATGCGTAAGGGCCTCAGCTCCCGTCGTGCTTTCATCTGTCCCACAAATGAAATAGGAAACAGCATGTACCTTGATTTACACAATCTACTTGGGAAGTTGTGTTTATTCCAGCTTCTCGTCGGAAGTCAACCTCAAGATCAGGGTGTGCAACACACTGACTTTGTGATCCCTGGTCTACAAATAGGGTACGTGCCGATTTCACAGCTTCTGACTATGGCACTGGGAGTCAACTAAACCCTTACATAATTTTTGTACAGTGTCTAGCAGCTGCAAGATTACACTGACTTGGGGTGAAGACAAGGAAAGTGGTACTTGTATTCCTGGGCAAGAACCTTTACCACAATTGCTTCACTCCATCCACAAGTACAGGCATGAGTATCTAAAAAGGTACAAGAGACTTCATGGCTTGAATATGAAATCCTAGTAACAGGAAAACCTTTGTAACATTTAGTCTGTTCATACAGTGCCACAAAATTTAAATTCTACAATTTCTAAAAAAGCTAAACAGAGGGCAAAGTGTGACATTTCTCTTCTATACAACAACTTCATGTGATACACGTAAGTAATGACTTCGGGAAAAAAAAACCCTGAACTGACCTGGTTCTGTCCTGGCTTAATTGGCTCGGTGAACGATTCTTCAGGGGGATCAGCCATGTCAACATCATCTACTGAACGGTAGGATAAACAAAAGAGACAAAGTAGGAAAAAACAGAACACATATTTCCCTGTGCAATATGAACGCACCACATCTGATACGGCAGCTGACCCATGTATCGTGTAATTTTCATCAGGCCTACTCACGATGCTCCAATATGAAATAATAGCTGGCTGAAATATTGATCAATTTCAGAGGTTGTCTATTCATCTCGACAATGTACACGTATGTAGCAAAAGGAAAAACAAATAGCCTGACTTACAGCTCATGTTGGCATCTTGCTGAAATGGAGGCTCATCAGTATTATCAACTACGGGCTCTTTGGCAACCTCTGGAAATCCCTTCAAATCATTTGCGTTCTTGTCTCCTGAAAGAAAACCCCAATTAAACCAACATTCCAAGTTTTGTTTGATTTCTTCCTTCAGAAATAGTTCCTTATTTTGACCTCCCCCCTACAAATACCTATCTTTGTCCAAGCATAACGTAACACGCTGGCTTGTGCAGAAGGACTAAGGTTCACAGATACATGAAAGCCAAACTGATGAATTTTTCAGGACTGAAATGTGACAAATTCCATGACATTTAACGCTGTTTTGCAAAGAAAAGCTGTTAGTGTTATGGACTGGAAGACTGCTACAGCTTGTATGGTTTCAACACACCATGAACTGATGCACTGTGTCTAGATCAGTGAATATGATAATTTTTAGTACGGTGAATATACAGGTACCCGGTAGGTCATTTCACAGGGTGACCAACTATTTCCACTGCTGTCAAGATTTAACCTTCTAATCCAACCGACCTGGCTGTGGTCCAGGCATTGGCGTTGACATGGGGTGCCTCATCAGGGAGGCCTCCAGCAGGGACATGTGAGACATGTCCAGTAGCAGCGTTCCTGAGGCGTGGATGACCGATGTCATCAGGCGGAAGTCGGCCATCTTGCCCAGGATCTCGCCCTTGGCACTGGAAACACAACGATATGTGATTGGTTAAGAATGTTCACAGGAGGCGGGAGAGCCAATGTGAATGCCTATACGTGACTTTCTATTTTGTTAATTTGCAAACGTTGAAAACATTTCAATTACAGCAAATGTTGCCTTGAATACTTCGTGATATAACATTCATGTTAACTTTTGCTTTCGTGCCATGTTTAAACTGGTCGTCTTTAAATCAGTTGACAATGGTAGACTGCTAAAATTGAATCAAGATGCTTTCCAGCGACAAGACTCTCTGGGCATTTGGTATGCAAGTAAAGGCATCCATGTTCAGTTTAGCTACTAAGTTTTTAATCCCATCAAATGGAGAGTTTCATTGTTTTGCCATTTAGAAGTTCTAACTGCGGTGCATGTGTAAGCATTTTGTCACTATGTATGATAAAGAGAATTTCCAGTCTGCATTCAAATTTTGCAAGAGCCAATCGTAGGCATCTGCAGCAGACATCAGCGGAACAACTCCAAAGGGTTCACCATGACACAAAAGTGCGGTTTATGAGTATCTACAATGTATGGCCGTGTCCAAAATGGGCCTATAGGCTGCCAGTGCGTCGCTGCTATTCCCAACAGAGCGGCAGCTTAGAACAGATTTGGATGTAGCCTACTACTCACGCTGTTGGCAATGTTGGATTTCCCACTTTGTTATGCAAATTATATGCAAAATCCAAAACATCAGAAAGTTGAACATCCTGAAATTCATCTCAAGCTTAAGTTCTGATCCCAAGACACACAAAAACACACCTGGTGAGGCCTTGGACAACAGCCCATAGAGTAACACACATTGCTGGAATATAAATGCCATCAAGAAATTAAATCAACATGAGGAGTGGACAGAAATCTTACTCTTTAAGGGGCACGTCTTCTCCCAAACCATTCACCTTGAGCAGAGACAAGGGAGTTCTGGGAATGACCTTCACCAGCTGCATTGGCAAATGAACAAGTTAATTTTCAAATTGAACAAATATTCGAAGGCTTTCTGGACAACTTCTTGTGGCAATTTTTATATCCATTTCCACTGTAAATTACACCAAATTGAGAAAGGACAACATTAAGTTAATTACAAACATTTCATCTGGTGTTGCATAGAACAATTTAGGAATACGTGTGCTCCACATTCATGCAATGGTAACAATAATGCCATTTAGTGACAGATGGAATGCTCCATTCCCACCACTGCACTTGTATACATTATTTGTGTAATGAAGTTATATTTTGGTGTTAAGTGGTCACATGCACAACATGATTGACAAGTCGTGGGCTGGATCCCCCAACTGCCTGACAAAACCTCAACAAGCACATCATCTATGTACACCAGTTTGTCAAGCGTACTTACGTTATCGTTTAGGTCCACTTCTTTCAAGTCGATATTCTTTGCGATTTGAATATCGTCCAGTGACAGGAACTGTTTCATCAAGCAGAAAATTATCATGAGAGAAGACAAATAAAATGACTACGGAATAAATTGGGGCCTTGTGAAGCTTGTGAAGGGTAAATGCTCGTTAGAAGGAATCCGACAAAAAATGTTATTTTGTCAAGTATTAGTGAAATTTATGAGGTCACATTTTCAATGTCTTCTGTTGCTTACCTCCTCTGCATTCTTTTGGTATGCAAATGACACATCTTTGTCGTGTCCCTCTTCGTCAACAGACGAAGGCTGTTGTAGCTTCCTGAGACAGAGAGCAAAGGACAATTCTCGTGATGCACTTGTCAACACGTGTATGTCAAACAGCTGACACCAACTTCATTTGCATGTTTTTTTTTAAGTAACTCGGAACCTTCCCGAACCTTTCTGGAGTTTGTACTATGAAAAGTACATGTTTGTAGAGGATCAATTTCCCTCACAAACTAGTGGCTGGGCTGTACTCTCCTCTATCCTGAAAAATCTCAAACGAGCTGGAAGAATTCAGGTTGAGAGAGTCCAATGAAACAAATTTCAAACAAACACATGCTTTGCATAAATAACATGTTCCCACATCTGGACATCTCTCTTCATTCTAGTCTTTGTAAATTAACCATTTCTGCCTTAGCGAGCCATTAAAATTTCTGGGGGTACTGCAAAGCCCTCCTCAATAGACCAATCCAGTAAGCCCGCCCACTGCACACATGGGCACATTTCTTCTCTAATGTCATACTACGTGTTCCAGCCATGTGCATCATATGCACGTGCACGCATGTTGGATTTTGTGCACGAATGATGGACACAAATCACGGCTGTAACTGGGCAGAAAACAGTAGTGTGGGGGTTAAAGGATCGGTCTATTTGTACCAGCATTTGGCCGGCTGTCTCAGGCTGTCTGAATTGACTAGCTGTGGCTAGGGTTAACACACACATCTATGGTCTGTAGCCACAGCCACTAGCTTCCACAGACATGTTACTTTCAGCTGTAGCCAACACTTTTGCTCACACCCTGAAGTTCCTTGTATCCCTGTTGGCTCCAAAGTGTTTCTCATCCTCTGTTCATGTGCTTACTTCTTACTGGCAAGAAGATCTAGCGTCTGGTATACCAAGGCGTACAGGTACTCTACTTTCTTGCTGTATATGCAGGCAGACCCTTGGATCAGCAGGGCTGCCTCGGCAAAGTTCATTGAAGTGGAGCCCCCATCAAATGAGATCCGAATTTCTTCAATCTAAGGTAAGAAAAAATTGACACTTAACGACAAAGTGAGTAAAGACTTGATAGTAAGTTTCCTTAGTAAATGTCTTCGCCACACTAGAGTGATCAATTAGGCACCACCCCATTTTTCTGACCAATCATATTTGTGATTTATGTCTGACATACATGCACAAGAGTCTGACATGCGTGCACGCACCCTACGATGCGCGCCCCACTGGAACATGTTATGTGTCATTGGAAAAGAACACATGCTAAGTGCCCACATGTGCATCAGGTGGGGCTTACTGTGAGCAAACCATGGTTGCAGATTTTGAATGATAGCACAGTCCTCAAGATGGCTGAGTAATATCACATGGGCCAACTTATCCAAACTTTTGGACTCACAGTACCGGTAGCTCATTTGTAATGCAAGAAATCAGACTGACTGGCACGTCAAGCAGCCCAATACCCTTGAAAACTGCATCAGATCCAGTCTCTACTTCCACATATTCTCTCCATAGTCATGCCAACAGTCTACTGAACGGTTATTCTTCCCAGAAAGTTGGAAATGTACCAGCTTGGTCCAGGGCTTCAGATTGAACTGTTTGGCTTCACTTTTGGGTGGAACATGTTGAAAGAAAGTCTTATAATTAAACCGAGGCCTCAGACTCGGCTTATGAAATATTGAGGACCTTCGCTTTGCCTTGTGAACATTTTGGAGAATTTTGTTAGCCACACAGTAACTGAAGTTGACCTAACTTTGTTTCCGCTCGTTCTTTTTCCACTCTTAGAGGTCTCAGTCTGATAAGACAGCATACCTCTGTGAGATAGTCCTCCAGCTGAGAGGCAATGTCCACCTCCCAATTCTTAGTCAGGTCCCGGATTGGTTGCAGCAGGTGCATGAACCGGGTTTCCGTGTCCCCCTGGGTCATCTTGCTTCACAAATCTGGTGTTAGGAAACCAGACTTAAATTAAATAAGAAAATAAGCCAACAACTCTTGAACTTGGATTGTATTGTAACTATTGTCAACAAACCGTCATCAACATCACAAAGTAGTACTCATCCATAGATGTGTGCGGCACTTCAGCGTGTTTCACAGAAATGTGTTATTTTCCTTTTCATGAAGTAGCACTCGTTGCCGTGCAATACGTGCTCTGTGAATTGTTATTTTCAGGAATTGACCTTTTCCTTAATTTAACCAGTTAAAACGAGTTTTAAGAGCATCTTGTAGTTAGTCACATACTGTATTTACGGGTGAATCAAATCATTTTAGACCTTTCAAAGCATTTTTATCCATGCTATATTGACAAAACAGACGAGTGCTACTTCATGAAAATGAAAATCATTCAATGCATCAGTACCAAGTGCGCGCGCACAGTTGAGCGCTACTTTGTGAAACCGAAATTGCTGTAAACACGTTTTTCACAAAGTAGCACGCAAGTACAGTTGAGTGCTACTTCCTGGTGTTGGTGACAATTTACACATAAATACAAGTTCTGCAAAATTATACTATCGGACCATTTGTGCCAGCGATTGTAGGTCAGCTCACCCCCTGGCCGACTCGCCCCTTACCAGCTTGCCCCTACCAACTCGCCCCCTGACCAAGTCGCCCCCTGGCCAACTCGCCCCCTAGCCAACTCGCCCCTGACCCACTCGCCTCCTGACTGACTCGCTCCCTGGCCAACTCACTCCCCTAAGTTTGCCAAGCACGTATGGCCGGCCCATTCACCATTTAACAAAAACACAATCAGTCAGAGATGGAATCTGTGAATGCTGCTCGTAAAAATAGGTTCTGGGGTTCGTAGCAGGCACTCAAAGTTGAGAATTATGAAAGTTAAACTTTTTAAAGCTTGCTGGATGTTTACTTTCTGTGGAATTTGGGGTAAACTTTTTTTTTAGATATTGATAAAACTAATTCAGTATCATTGTGTGTATGGGCCATCTGCCCAGCTGCGTCCCTTCTGCGGACCTCAGTCACATACCCAAATATTGATGGGATGGGGAGTTCGAAGTTGTTAAACCTGAGGTTATGTCTGATGTACAAATAACCTAATCAGACAGTGGACGTGGGAAGCGCTAAGATTTTTGAATAAATAAGTGATAAGTGGTGATGTCCAAATATCCATCACCGTCTGTGAGTTGTTCTTGTTGCGTCGTTGGTTTGAACCATTCAGTTTTTTTTTTACACAATGGGCAAGCCATACTTGCTTGACGTTCCTAGGGGGCGAGTTGGTAAGGGGCGAGTCGATCAAGGGACGAGTTGACCTGACAGCGTGCCAGCGACACCCAGTGTCATGACTATTTCTTATGAAGAGCACATATTGTCATGAACAGCCGACGCTTATTTCTTTTAGATAGGCAAGCCAGCATTGAACTGATATCATTTTATTACATTCACTGGCTGGCATAGCGAACACCAACATCCTTTCCCTATTACAGGCATAATCCTACCCCAGAACTGTGGGGTCCCACATCCCTCCCGCTCCCACGAAGGGAGCGGGTGAACGTCAGACCAAAAAGTTCTGGGGGTAGGAGTGTGGGGTCCCACATCCGCCCCGCTCCCTTCGTGGGAGTGGGGCGGACGTCTGACCGTACAGTTCTGGGGGTAGGCCTGATGCATGAGGTAGCCTAGCTGGGGATGGAGTAATGTCTAAATCACTGGCATGACTGGGCTCAATTGCAGAATACTCCATCACCTCGCATGATCAACCTCAGCCAGTTACAGGTCAAGGAATTTTCATCTCGTACCCACCATGCCCACGAGTTATTCAAGGCATACCAGGGTCCGCAGGGATCATTTTTTGGAGTGGCGGGGTTTTCTGCTATTGCTTCAGACTATCAAACTTGAAAGTCGAATTGATGACACAGTTGGTAGTTTCACAAAACTGAGTGATTGGGTTCGATGATCACAGTACACAGCGCCCTCTCACTCATTATAGGCCTAGCCTAGCCTACTACACCGCGGTCATGGAGGTGAACAAATCGCCACTCACTGCATGATCTGGGATTTCACTCCGTTCTGGAGCACGTAAAAGAGGTGTTCGATTGCTACATTAAAATAAACATTTACCTCTGATCATCTATTCAGACAGGACCAGAATGAGTAATTACTTGTCCTTGAAAAGGGCCGATCAGACGCATTCTCAACTACGCAACTTCGTCAAGTAGTGTGGTCCATTTTGTTTTGGAACTCCCGCGCCATGAAGTCTTCCGTAATGTTTGTTACATGCGAGTTCATTGGTCATTGTCTGATGAAATTCACGTCAATATCCAATAGCATAACAGTATGGGCTATCACAAAGTTTTTCCCAGATTAGAATTATATCACTCCGCAAACCCTCATTTCATCGAAAATATCTCTTTAAAAAGCCCATTGTCAAACTATTAAGAACAGAAAACTATAATTTTCAATTTAAGAATCTGTACAGAAAAATTTTTTGAATTTTTTTTTTAAATGTGTTTTCGCTCCAAATGTGGATATTTTCGGCTTGTAAAAATGACGCGGATGATGAGGCCATTTTGTCTGTCGTGTTCCAACGGGCGCGGGACCGTCAACGCAAAATGCACGGGCCGCACTACTACTAATACATGGCGGGCCGGGTCTGAACGCCGCATACGACGCTTTTTTATGCCTTGAATTTGAGAGATTAGTCGTTCAATTGTAATTGTTAAATTTTAAAGGAAATAAAGATGTGTAGCTTATGGCTTGATTAAATGATCTCTGATTGCTCACATGACAGCAGCAACTCATGAAAAAAATGATATACATGTTCTTATTCCTGCATGGAAATATCATTAACTCTCCATCTAAAAGTGCTCAGTCATAAAAGAATGACAAATACTATATACTCGACTGACACTGTTATCACAGATTCGAGGGGAGGTCTGAATTACGCACTCCCGAGGACCCAAGGAGAGGTTAGGCCTCAAAATCACCATGTGAGTCGCCAGAACTTTTTTTTTGGGGGGGGCAAATCCCTTTCTCCCGGGGAAAATTTCCAGGGGACAACGCACTCTTCGGCTTAAAAATCATAAAAGCTGCAGGGATTCAATCCTGTTAAGTAAAGTGATAATTTTCATCCACTTTCATCTCTTTTCCCCGGATTTCGTAAGCTGCCCTCCCCCTTGTTTTCCAGGGTTGGGGTGCGGGGTTGGAGCAAGCGCCTCTTGCCCCCCTGCGACGCATACGGAAGTTTTTTTTTCCTTCTGTATTCGATATACTATGCATCCAAACTACCTCCACGGTGCATCACCACACCGTACCCGACCGCGTATTTTTTTATTTACACCTTAGCCTAGGGTTTTTTAGCTCTGGTAGACTGAACCAGCCAGAGCGAGCGCACCACAGAAAAAAAACCCAGCTACGATGTGGATAAAAAATACGCCACCCGGCCGGCACCAGCGTGAGCTCCTACATGAAGGTTGCGCAGGTGGCCTCGTCCCCACGATGGCAAGTAGTACGCATCGCTTCTAGGTTGTTATTAGTACAAGACGGAAACAAGGTTGATATCGTTCATAAAGTCCACGTGTCGACTGTACATGTATATGTACATGTACAACATGTACATGTACATTCTACATCATCCATGCTCTTCATGTCCTTGTCCATATGTACGGGGACCCATGTACGTATCCACACATTATCGCATCACGATATGATCCATCACTAGACGCTGGCCGAGAGAAGAGGGAGTGCAAGTCGCGCTGAGCATTTAAATTTTTGAATGGTAGGCATAATTGCAGACGTGATAGACTTGACATAACACGTTTAAATAAATTGCTTTACCTTCTCGTTTTACAAGGGTAAGACTAGGATGACTTGGGCCTTGTTTTTACTATAGTAATATTGTGATTGTATTAAATTTTACTACACTGTGCCAGTGCTAGCACTAGTACTAGGGCTATTTAGGCTAATGAAACTACATTATTTATTGTTTTTCATCAGCTCTTGCATGTGATTTTGGCCCAGCATTAAAAGAATTTCATTATTTAAAGATTTAAAGGCAAAACATGCCGCAAAATCCAAATCCCAACATTGAAGTTACGTTCAAAACATGCCGGAACGGGCAGCAAAAATTCAAGCCTTGTTGGAATGCAATATCCGGTCTTGCACCAAGACTTTACCTCAGCAGGATCAACAACCACACTGGCCGCAATCTAACTGTCAAACAGCATCAGACCAGCACACAATCATGAGTGACAGAGCCACATAGGCCTTGTGCATGTGAAAAGGGTATTATTTTTCCATGATAGGAAAGAATGAATAATGAAAAAAAATCTGCTTCTAAATTTGAAAACCCTGTCGTGAAAACAATAAATCAAGTTTCACAGGGCCTAGCGGGGAAAATATTGAACCATTTTGCTTAATGCCTGAGAAAGCACAGACTTAACTTTTCCAGACCAGTCTCATGGGGTTTGTGCTTAGGGCATCAACAATGTTGTAGCTAAGCTTGTACTAGTTTCAATAGTGGGGAGCACTAGGGGGCATCAGCACCTAAGGGGCACCTGGAGGGTACCAGGAATTTGTGGGGGGGGGCACGTGCTGGTTTTCAAGTAACATGGAACTCTTTCTACATGTTCTGTTCAGTTTTTGTATGCTTGTAAACTGAGTCAAACTCTAAGTCTGACCAGGGTCTGACTATTGCTCCAATTTTCATCATGATTCATACAGACATGATGTGACAGAGTTCTCCATCCTTCATAAACACAGCCCATCAAGTACGCTCTCGGAGTCCAGGTCATAATGGCCAGAATACAGGCAACCAAGGACCTGTTCCTTCGCTCCATGTCTGCCATCTACCTCTTTGCCTTTGCGTCGCTGTACGTGCAGATACCAGGTGGGTAGATAAAACACCGTGGTAAGCAGAAAGCACTCCTGAGTCATCAGTACAAAGAATCGTCAGTCTGCAGCACGCACCCCTAGATGGGTCTCCTTGTTTTGCCACTCTCCAAGAAAGCTCAGAGAGGTTGAAATTAGGAGCCCCATAGTTTCAGGAGTGTGTTTTAGGAAAAAATTAAAATATATTTGAAAGCATATCTCAAGGTATTACAAGGAAACTTTATGGCAATTTAATGCGTATAGGCCAAAAGTATGATGCAAAATCGTTTTGCCTTGTGATTACTTTGGGTAAAAAAAAGGTGTTTGCTTAAGTGCCAATTTGGTAAAAATTAAGTAGTTGTATAAGTCTGATCGAATGGAAGGTCAAATATTGGAATATTCAATTATTCAAAGTGACTCAGCTTTAAACCATTTAGGGGATCTAGGGCAGATTATGCTGATGCTAGTATCCTAGTTTGTATTTTGTGAAATTACCACCCAGGTCTGTATGGGGACAACGGCATCCTGCCGGCCAGGGTTGTTTTGAAGCCGGACGGCCGCCCGGCAGAGAAACGTTTTCAGGGGCGCCCCTCACTCCTGTGGCTGCTGCCCCAACTAGGGCTGGACACCCAGGAAGGGATGGAACTCGTCTGCATCCTGGGCTGTGTCTTTGCAGTGGTTGGCCTGATGTCGCAACGGATGAGAGACAGCGTCGTGTTTGCTCTTCTGTGGTTCCTGTACACATCGGTTTACCAGGTACCATCTGAGAAGTTCCTACTTTGCTGTCGCGATTTTCTTTCCTTTCTTGTTTTGACGGAGTTACGATACTGTGTGTCACCAAGGGGCTACTGCAGAGATACCCATTTCACAATTCATTATGGGAAAAAAATTGACATGCCTTCCATGTTCTGACTACATGTGTACATATATATCCTGCAGTAAACTTGGGTAGTTTCTACGTTAATGTCTTAACTGTACATCACATGAGGACTCATTGGTTGAAAAGAGCCGTGCATGTTAGTGGGGCGTGTTAATTTTTGTTGGTATAGCAACGTGACCATCGCATGTGAATTTCATTGGCATTTGTGAACCAGCAAAGTGCTTTTCCCACCATTGAGCCTGGGTTGGAAGGAAAATTGCACCCTCTCGTGGTGCTGGCATCAGTTGGTAAAGTTACCAGATTTTCACAAATGGCTGTATAAAGGTTACAGACTGCAGTGTGTTGATAAACCGTGATAGTATTGGTCAATGGTTTTTAAAGGGATCAAGATGTTAGTTTTGTATATATTCCACTTTTAGAAGATTTTCATTTCACTTAGGTCCCCAAGTGTGCATGCTTTTTTTTTACCCTCCCAGGTGGGCCAGACTTTTCTCTGGTTCCAGTGGGACATCCTGCTTCTGGAGGCAGGGTTCCTGACCATCATTGTCGCGCCCTTCCACCTCCGCAAATGGCGGCGGCCAGCCATAGCCCAGCATGATACCATCACACTCTGGTTGGTGCGCTGGCTGCTCTTCCGGCTCATGTTTGCCTCAGGTGTGGTCAAGCTGACCAGCATGTGCCCTACGTGGTGGGGGCTGACAGCACTGGACTGGCACTACGAGTCGCAGGTGAGAGTCCTCTGACAATACAGCTGCATTCGTGTGTGTTGCTTTACATATTTGTGCATTATGCCTGGATTACATGGCACAAACAGTCACCGCTTACCCTTCTGTAATCTTCATATGACCATGCAACGCAAGAGTATTCTCCAATCAAAATTGAGTTTGCATCTCTTTGTCATATTTTACACTTGTCAAAAGTTGTTATCTCGTTCTCATACTTGATGTTAGATTTAAATGTTGGATTTGGTCAGTGACAGATAGTTCTCAGACACATCTCCCAAACAGGTTACCGTTTATATGTTTAGTGTCTATTTCTTTACTTTGCATGTATCTTGATCTGTTTAACTAGTGCATCCCAACGCCTCTGGCCTGGTACGCCCACCAGTTACCGCAGTGGTTTCAGAAGCTTAGCGTTGCCATGGTCTACCTGATAGAATGCGCCACGCCGTTCCTTTTCTTCGTTCCAGTCCGGAACCTCAGGCTGTTCTCTTGGTTCTCGCAAGTAATGAATCAAGCCAACGTGTTGGTGGCAGCCACACAGCTTGTTCCAGCATTGTTGGAAGCTTTTTATGGCAGAGTTGCAAACACAGAATATTTTCATGAGGGTGCGCTCTTTTTGGAAGGAGTGTCAGCTGTGATAAGAACCTGTGGTCAGAAAGGTCTCCACATTTATCGAACAGCCTGCTCTGTATGAGCAGAGGCAAGAGTTCCAAACGAGGCTTTGCCGCTTTCCAGGGCTTACACTTCTTCCCAAAGGAGATTGTGTCCGTGTTGTACCAGCAGACAGCGTTCTTTCTATAATCTGTTTTAGCTTTAGTGAGCTGGGGGGGTGTTTGAATTTGTCAGTTCCAACCCCACCTCGCACATTTTTTAAATAGCAATGCCACACACATAGAACAGGATAGAAGAGCTTGGCAGAAGTATAAGGCAGCAGTTACAAAGTTCATGTTAACTTTCAGTAAACTATGCTAGCTGTCCACATCTTGTTAGCAAAGTTCAACTATTTCTTTGTCTACCTTCTGTTTTTCATGTGGCCAGATCTTGTTGCAAGTTCTCATCATGCTGTCCGGCAACTACAATTTCTTCAACTTGCTGACAGTGACGCTGTGCATCCCTCTGCTGGATGACCAGTTCCTGGGCAAAGATAAAGCAGCTGCCATGAGTATGCTTGAAATATTTGCTTGTGCCTCAACTCTTTATGCCATTGTTGAAGTTTGAACAGCTCAAGAACGTCTCGTCGGCAGCTCTCACACTGGGTCTGCGGATGGATACCGGTGGTATTTTCAATTACAAAGCAGCCACTGTCAAGTTACAACACAGACCACTCATGAACTGTGACAAAGACATTCCTACATCATCACTTGTCCATTACACATGGCCAGACTTGTGAACTTACTTGTGTTATTGCTTAGCACTGTGCGTCCCCTTGGAAAAGTAAGTCCCCCTCCCAGAGTACCCCTTACCTGACGAATTGACCCATCAGACTGAATTCAAGAACATACCCACAAATGCCAAGTGTATCTAACCCTACAGTCACGTTGGTTTGTCTTGTCTTAGGTAATTCTTTCATAGCTAGAGTGGGCCGTGCCTTGACTAAGTTGGTGTCCTTTGCAGTCTATGCCTTCATGGTGTATGGGATGATCAGACTGTTCAATCTTAGAGTGAACTCTGATAAATACAGCATAGAAGCTGAAGTAGGTAAGTGGTGCGCATCACACTGAAAGTGCTGCATCAGATTTGGCTGCTGTCATCTGGGCTCGCAATTGGCTAATCTGCAGACGAGATCACTATATTTTCATGGGAGAACACCCCAGTAATAATGAAAGCAATGTAACAGCTTCTGCTCAAGATCCAAGAAGATTTTTCTGTTCCTAAAGTTGTTTGACTCTTATTCCAGATTATTCCCAGTGCCATTTCAGCTATTAGAACTGTGCATGAATTCTTTTCCAGTTAAAATCCATGCCTGAAAGTTGCTGAGTAGTGGTGTAGCATGGGGGGTGGGGGTGGCACGTGCCTTCCCACAAATTCCTGGTGCCACCCAGGTGCCCCCCACTGAAAAAAAGAGTTGAATGGATATTGAACAAGGCTCACAAAAACTTGCCCCCCAAAAATGCACCACTGAAAGCTGGTGCTCCCCATAAGATGCTGGTCCCCCTTTTGTGCCCCCACTGGTAAAATCCTAGCTACGCCACTGTTGCTGAGCAGAATTGCCATCTAACCATGTGACTAGCTTTGTTAGTGTTATTTAATTTCTTATTTTCCACTGTGCAGCCTTCTCTGAGGACAGCTTCTTTGATGGACTGAGAGAGATCATGCCGTATACGATATGGATGGGCAAGATCTCATTGAGTGCTGAAATCCTCATGGCTCTGTGGAGGTAACCAAGCTTACATTGCATTATTTAAACTCTGATTTGTGTTATAAAGTGCACTAAAAATGTAGCTTGAATTTTTTTAATATTTTGCATTCTGATGTTTATAGATCTGTCTCACAAGAGCGAGGAATTCTGGCCAAGTTGTGGTCTGTCGGCCAGTGCGTGGTGTTTACTGGTTTAGCCGTCTACATGTTCACAATCAGCCTGGTGAGTCATGCTTTTCTTTAGTTTTCCAACTTACTGAGTTCTAAGTACTGCTAGGAACCATTTCCATGGCAAGGCAGTGAAAATGTACTGTATGGGGAACTCCTGCTCGTCATGCATCCCTTGTTTTCTTACATGGGCCAAAGGGACATGCCCAGTTGTATGGATTTTACGGAGCATTATCTGTTTCTGTGTCCAAGGTGCCACACAGCGTCGTTGATCGGACAGCATCAGCCAGCATTTCCCCTGAGGTGCGGCAACTCCATGACAACGCCCAGACACTAAACTTGGTCCACTCCTATGGCCTGTTCAGAAGGATGACTGGGGTCGGGGGTCGACCAGAAGTCATCATGGAGGGGAGTAACGACCCTCGCGCAGGATGGAAGGTATTGTCACGACAAGTTTTTGTCCTGAGTGGTTAGCCCTCAGTCAGTCCTTTATATTGACATTTTCAATGTTGAGAGGAATTTCCCTACTGAGGTTGAGTTCATCCTGGAGAAACCGCACTCTCTGCCATACTGGTGAGAACAAGTGACTTGGCTGTTTAACACTTGTTGCATCACACAATTTGAATACACCGACCTTTTCTAAGGAAAGCCTTTTTTTAATGGATGAACAACACAGGTTAGTAACATCAATAGATACTTAGAGGCACATCTTAAATGGATAGGAGTAATGCAAAACATGATACAGAAAATGGACGAATGAGAAGGAAGTGTGATTTTGATGCAGTACTTAGTACTCTATGTAGTGCTACGGGAACATGTTCAGAATAATGCAAATAGGTAATTACAAAGGGAAATACAAAGTCCGCTGGGTTCGGTGGTGGTGAACCCTCTAACAACTTCTTTCGACTGTAGCAGTTTAAAACTTAAGGCGTCAGTGTAAATGGAAAGATCTGTGGCAGTATTCCAAGAACCTGCTTTCTACTAGCTGCCCAGAAGAGTTGGTCTTTTGACAATATTGTAAACCGTCATGTGTTTTCCAACAGGCCTATGAGTTCTTGTACAAACCAGGAAATGTAAGCATAGCGCCACCATTTGTGGCACCCCACCAGCCTCGGCTTGACTGGCAGATGTGGTTTGCCGCCCTGGGAAGCTACGAGCGGGCTCCGTGGTTCGTCAACTTTGCCTACAGGCTTTTGGAAGGCAGACCAGAAGGTGAGGATGTGGATTTTCTTGAACTGACGGCATTTTTACTGAGGTGACACATGTTTTAAACTTGAGGCCAGAGTAGATCTCCTTGTCACAACACCCCATTGATCGAAGAGGCATTTGCTGTGCCCATACAACCTGCAAAGAAGCACAATTTGGGGGTATACTGATCAACATGCCATGTTACTTACTTTCTGACTCTTCTCAGAGCCAGCTGCTATAACTGAGGCATTTTTTTCTCCGCAGTTTTGGATTTGATAGCCAGCAATCCCTTTCCAGAGAAACCTCCGAAGTTCATCCGAGCAAACCTGTACACATATCACTACACCACTTTCAAGTAAGTACCAAATTTTTGTTAATTGGTGGTGCAAAGTTTAAACATTCAGTACAGTGTCTTGTGAAACAAGAAATCACTAAAATTTGTTAGTTAGACACAATATCATTTAGACATATTGAACGTACCATACTGATGAATTATGAAGCAAGTTTTAAAATTCAGTTTGAATTTTTGTTTGATTTTTAAATAATCTTTTTTCTCTGGATTCATTGATGGTGCAGTTTAATCTCAAATGCTTTCATTGTTTTGATGAAGTTTTGATAGTTCTGGCTCTCCCAGCAATGTTTGCAAAATCTGAATGTTTCACGGTCAGTTGTGAAAGATTGTTTTAACATGATCAGTTAAGTTTGACATTTCGTGCAGGATTGGCCAATTGTGTAGAGCAATCAGACAATCATGCAGATTGGCCAATCACGCCTGTTGGCCAATTGTACTCAGTGGCGGATTATGCCCATGGGTTTTTATTTCCATTTATTTTGACAGGTCTGGCTCTCCTTCATGGTGGAAGAGGAAATTTGAACGGGAGTACATGCCACCCATATCCAAAGAGACGTCTGGACTTAAAGAACACCTGAAACGCAGTGGAATAGTCCAGGTACATGTACATGCGTAAGAAAGACTGCTAATTTCTCCAATCCCCATCAGTGGGTGTTCTTGTCAAAACAAAGATGGCATGAAGCAGACAAATATTGAGCAGCTCAGAGTGAAACAAGATTATTATTGCAAGGTAAAAATCTGGACTTTCCTTTTTCCTGAGATAAAGCCAAGTGAAATGGAGATGTCCAGATACTGACGAGTGATTACATTCCTCTCCTTTTGCAATTTGCAACCACTCAAGATTTATTGTATCGCTGCATGGATTAGTCCTTTAAATCAATATCCAAAACGAATTTGAGCTCTGGTAGATTTTTCAACGTTGCTGTATTGTGTGGGCTTGTCAAGCAGCACGAATCTGGTCACAACCTTCTCCCCAGGCTTTGGTCTCTGATGCTCTGCTGTTCAAATTAGTGAAGGTAAACTGTTCAAAATAGCCAAAGTGTTGAATGTTAGATACTGTTCTACATGGACAAGTGAGACTTTTTGAGCCCTGGCAGCAATAATGAATGTCATGTGATTTAAGTTGCATTTGTCAAATGACAACAATCTGCGTGTCAGTGATGAATACGATATTGGTCAATACGCATAACTAAACATTCAGTCAATCTTACTGCTCGATTTGCCAGTAATTCTGCATTTGGCCACTTCGTCTGCCATCTGTCTAATTCACTGTCTGTTGTGAAAGATTGCTTCAACATGATCAGTTAAGTTGGACATTTCGTGCAGGATTGGCCAATTGTGTAGAGCAATCAGGCAATCATGCCTGTTGGCCAATTGTACTCAGTGGCGGATTGCGCCCATGGGCTGATTGTGCCCAACATAAGACTTCCTAGCATGGTACAACTGCAGTGTGGCTTCTCATTCCGGTCGACAGAAGATCCCTGGTAAACTTGAAGTTACATTTTCTTCAATTCACTTTTCTCTCTTCTGGTACAGGAAAGCCCTAAGAGAGGCTCGAAAAAAAAGACCCAAGAACCTCAGGACAATGCGCTGAAGAGATTGTTGGCGATTGCAAGAAGTTTCTTTGGAGTGCTCAAAGGACCAACCCTTATTTTCTCCCTGTTCCTACCTGCTGTGGTCGTAAGTGTAGCAAGCTGAACACAACGGAAAGAAGAAGAAAAAGAAGAAAAAAAACTAGAGTTGAAGTCAGCAATTTGATCAACTGAGCCTTGAAAGTAGTATTTACCCTGCTACCTGGGTGCGATTTCATTGAACTGCCAAATTTTTCTGAGTCTCAGTTAAAAATTAGGCTAGGATCAGACATAAAACTGTCAATTTCTATTAATATTTGGCTGATAGATGTTTCTATTTGATTGCCTGCTCCATGGAAATGATTGGCTTACACGTAAAGAAGGGGAAGGGAAGAGCGTAGATTTTACAATTTGTGTTATGTTTTTTTAGTTTTACTTTTAGACTTTCGAAGTTGAAATCCAGAGTCACCGGTCAGTCACATGTCAGAACATTTATCAAAAAATTTAGGTCTAATTTCATCTGTCATGCACGAGAAAAAGGCAAGGAACAGAGTAAAAACGCTGAAAAGAATGACATCTGTCAAAGTTGTTATTTCTGTGAATGGTTTGACTTCTGATGGACTTTGTGATTGCCTTCTTATGGACTCAATGACAATTCTCATTCGTAGCACGCCATTTGATTTCAAAGTCAAAGGGCCACCCATTTAATTACATTATACAGTTGGTATTCGCTGTAGGAGTTAAAATCATATAAGGGAGGGTTAGAAAAGAGACGGGAGTATGAATACTGTCGTTCCACCATCTTGGTTTGTGTACCTAGAAGGTATTGATAGACTACTGGTCCGTTGACATGTACATTGTTAAAGGGTAGCAGGAAGGAATTTGTCTTCACAATTTGTCTGCAAGTTGAGACTCCTAGGTTAAATGCATCGAAACGTGCATTTTTTTTTACTGGCAACTGCGTGTGCTGTTGCTATGATGTCATTTGTGGAAAACATTGTTCAGTGCATAGGTTTTCTGTCCCAATTATGAATCAAAGGTTTACTCATAGTAAACATTTCTGAGAAAGGGTTACACGCTTGTTTATTGTGATGTACTTAAACGACAATGAACCAAAAAGGCAGCAAAGTACCCTTTTGTAATGGTAAAACAAAAAATTTAAAAAGACGCTTACTGAGATTGACACAAAGGTGCGTTTTTGCGGTTCATATTAAAACACCCCCCCCCAAAAAAAATTAAATTTTAGAATCCCCTTACCTTTTAGGCATGCTTGCACGCTTGCAAGTCACAGCTCCTGGCGAAAAAGGATGTGTGCATGCGTTGTTGCGACTTTTGGTGCCACCATAACAATGGCATTAAATATATGATCATTAGTCTGTGGGTTGACCAATGCTAGGAGGAAAGTGTGAACACAATATCAAAGGCTGCATCCTGGATAGAAAGATAATGTCGTCCAGAGTTGTCAATAAGATAATTGGATAATGATGATAGAAGAATCCGGCTTTGTACAAAGAGTATTTCTTTTCGTTCTCAACTCTAAAGTGTCAGGCTCACACTGTCTTTAAACTCTTGTCTTTTTTGGTAAATCGATTGTTATTTCATCAATTTTTGACACAGATGTGTAATTTGTAGACTAATCTATGCACTTTACTGAAATATCACTCTTACGCATCGTTTAAAACGGCTCACTTTACTAAGCAAACAATCAGTGAGGTAATATGTTCAGGGAACAATCAGACCATTGATTGTAATACATTCTGTGAATAGTTACATGTTTTATAAATAGCCCTAAAGGTGTTAATTTTTTTATCACGAATATACTTTGTCAAAGACAATTGATAAGTTTCATATTAATATCCACTGTAAAGTGGGTTGATTAGTTCAGAAATTGTATTGTAAGGACGCAGACATTTTGTCAAGTATACCACGAGTGGCTAGAAATAATTATGTACAGACTTCCTTAATTTTATGAACTGTTTGGAATTAGCAGTTAACAGAATACAAACTGTCTTCAGAAACGGTGTTTGTAAAGGTCGTTATTTATTAAAGTTACTTCATGTAAGGAACCGGACACGCATGATACGCTAAAGAAAACTGGTCGTGGATGTAACGGGCACCATACCATTTTGATCCAGGTTTAATTAAAGTACGTCTTGTGCCATTTTCCCTCCAAATAAATAACTGAGAACACAACACATATTATTAAACCTTGTAAGATAAATGAAGAAGAGGCTGTTGACAATATTTTTGGAAGGTTAATATGCAAAACAAAAAGAAACCTCACACGTTTAAACAAAGTACACCGAAAGCAATAGTGTGAAGTCACTCTACCCGAGCTACCGAAAAAGACCAGTTAACTACAATGATAGGAAAATGGGGACAGCAGGCTGAGGTACGACGAAAACTAGCTTTTAAAAGGCGGAATATCAGCTGAAATCAATGAAGAATGTTACCCTTTTAGAGACGCAAAAATATTACCCTTAAAATCCATTCACAGCAAAGAGGGTGTGCTCATTACTTTCCCATGATGTACTTTGCGTCGGGGATATATTAATTAGTCAAAACACAAAATCTTTCGACCCTTTCCAAACGCGCGTTGGTTTGTCAGATTTCGTGCACTCGATTGGCCAACGTGTTGCAAACTCTTGGAGGCGCACTATTGTGAATCGCCATATGGTGGGCTTTTATTCTGCTTACTTACTCATATTCTCATTGGTGTACAGGCAAATAAAGTCCCACGATTAAAACTATAGGACTGTATATGAACTCGACATCGCGTTAAATTTGCATTACCATGACCTTTCCTTTGCATAATTAAACCATATTTGGCAATGCACCCCTGGCAACATTAAAGGACATAAAACATAACTGGCTGACCTTCACTTACTAGACGCCTCTATGCGCTGAAGTCGTCCATGCAGCAGGGGTTGGGGCTTCGTCTTTGGACTTTACATTTCTAATAATTTCCTTCTTTTAGTTGGCCTTTTTAAAAGATATGCTATACGTCTGTTGTCTCCGTATTAAATATTCATTGACAATTTGTTTTAGAGCAGAGCAATCTTTGTGCGATAATTGGTATAAATGATATAAACTGCATGGCGCCTATGATGGCGAATCCAACCTCGAAGCTGCCCCTGTGGTCAAATAGCCAACCTGGATACGGGAGAAGAAACGAACAAAACAATGAGCAAACGTGGGAAAATAGCCATGCCTAATAAGGGAAACGAGTCAGACCGAAGTCTGGGAGGAAGGAAACATTTATAACGATGAAAGACGGACGTTTCAGGTAATTTATCACACCGAGAGAGGTATGAGGTGAATTTCTAATATGTTGTTCATGACTTCTACATCAAGGATTAGAACAAACCTTAACTTAAATTTCTGGTTACAGGCTAAGTGCGGGATAAAAGAAAGGTTCGAGACAAGGTTTTGTGTTGCAGAGGTCTTTTTAAAATAAACTATGCACAGCATACTTTGTTTTGTCGAACGGACACCTAATTTAGCAACTTTATGCTATTGCTGAATTCAGAATCATGTTTCATCGCACAACTCGAAAGGTGCTTTTTTAATTCTTTGGATTTTGTCTAATTCTAAAGTGATGTTTCAAAAGGCAAACTTTACAGTTTCTGAGTATGCAGTTTTAGAGTTGAATTAAATTGATTCTGAAAAACAACTACAGTTGAACTTGCAGGCCTACCGTTTATCTCAGTCAGTTTGTTACAAGGTGCTGATTCTATTACATCTATAAAAGTATTTCTATTGTGCAAGTTTTTCCAATGACCTCCTGTGCAAAAAACGCAATTGAGTTTATCTCCCCAACACACCTTCGAGATAAACTGAAGTCTTCAGGTTTGAAAAAACAGTCCAAGATTTGTTCTAATGACATTAACAAAAATTCATTAGACATTCTTTTGGGAGAAATTAAACGTCGTTGCTTTTTTGTTAAGTCCTTTGGGGGGGGCTCCGTTTACAAGAAATATTTCTGCATCCGAAAGGACCACCAGCTATTTTTCCTCTTCAAGATATTACCCAATTATTATTTTTTGTTTTAATTTCATACCTGGAATGAAGCCCCCCATTAATTTGGAGGCGCTCGTGAAGAAGGTCGTCCAACCGACGGCGTAAGGAAATTTCTCGTTACTGATAACTTCCTTCAGCACGACCGTCACCAAGGTGTACGAGCAGCCCAGTGCTAACATTAGGACCGTGGCGTTGGCCGTCATCAACCAGCTGGTAGTCATCCAGGCACCGATGCAAAGCGGCACCGCAATGAAAGGAATCGATAACATAAGGCAGCCCATACTCGACAGTATCTGCTTGAAAACGACCAAGCTACCGACAAGGATACCAATGATATGACCAACTCCTGCTACTGTAACCATAAAAGAGGCAATCTCTCCTGAAAACCCCCTGTCCTCTGCATTTGGAACAAAATAAATCACCCAGGCCATCAAGGCGATTTTATTGATGATATTTATTAGTGTCACAGCCCAAAAATTGAAGTCTAATAGCACGGACAGACAAAAAATGGGTTCCATACGTCGATAAAAGGACTTCAGTGGCAGCAGAAGGCGGTGGGGACTCAATTCTTGTTGTTTTCTTTCTGTGTCGGGGCATCTGTCACCATTTGGCAGTGACTGGTAGCCATTTTTGAGATTTGCCCCCGCCCTTCCGGTTTCGGAGGAGACGATCAAAGCGCCGCACACGATCAGGTGAGCGCAAAGCGCACCCAAGATCAGCAAGGTTCCCCTCCATCCGTACGTACCCAGGCACAGCTGCACCAGCTGCGGTATGCCGATGTAGGCAAGGGCGGAGCCCATTTTGGCGATTCCCGATGCAAGAGCAAATTCTCTGTCGTCAAAACGCTCGCCGAGGGCTGCACAGGTGATTATTACGGTAATGCTTCGTCCGAGAGCTGATGGGAGAAAGTTGCAGTGGAGCAGAAATCAATACGGCCGTTTCACAATAGCACGCCTCCAAGAGTTAACAAAGCACCTGCCAATTACAATGTGCGAAATCTGTCGACCCTTAACAAGCGTGCATTGGGTTGACCGATTTCGCGCACTGTGATTGGTCAACGCATTGCGAACTCTTGCAAGAGCACTATTGAGAATCTTCCGTATTCTGAAAGAAGCGCACAAATTGCAACTATTTGTTTAACTCTGTGGTAGGCATATATGTGGCAACAGGTAGTGCCATGTGCATCATACAATTGTTGACCGCTGTGGTGAGGGATATGCAGAGGAGCCCATAGCGTTGGCCAACAACAACGAGCAAAATCTACTGACCCTTTCCAAACGCGCATTGGGTCGACAGATTTTGCGCGTCGTGAATCGCCCGTTTTTATTCTTTCTACCTTCTACCAGCAGGGTACGTGGGTTTTCTTGTTAAATTATTAAAGAAATGCATTACAATTCGCCAAAACACTCAGGGATTGCATCAATTTCCCAATGCAGTTTATTGTACATGATTCGCATTTTGATGGCGCTCAATTTCAGTTGTAGATATACCAGCAAGCTGAGCATATTTTGGACCATCTCACAGCCGGAAAAGGATTTTCAATGGGAGCTGGAACAGTAAATGGCAAGAGAATTAAAAATGATTTACGGGCACGTTTTTACGTCGACTGGTAACAACGTATGTCTACATAGCGTAATTTTTATTCAATTACCCCCCCCCCCAAACAAAGTGAGTTACACGAGCTCCAGTCGCCGAGTATGAATGAAACATAGAACTTGCCTACTGGTCCAATGAGTGGGATTGCCACGAGCAGAAAACTCGGTGCCTGTGAAACCACGATGATGGCGGCAGCAGTCATCACCCCACCAAACATGCAGACTCGTCGATAACCGAAGCGCTTGCCAATCGGTCCAACTATTGGGCCTGAGAAACGGACAAAAACAACAAAAAAACACTGACCTGAAAACTCTTTGAGTGTACGACTGCGGGTGGGAGAAACCGTACGCGCAACGGCAGTGCTGGTCTGAACGTTGATTGAGACAATGGTTACCCGGTAGTCTGTCAGACCGAATAACAATATATGTATAGTGTCCAAGACCCGTTTGTTTCACACGGTCCCGATTTCAATCAGCAGTCTCAACGCTGGTTTACTCTATCCGTTAGGCGCGGCGCCTGTGAACCATGGACGGCACGCTGATAAAGAAACTGAACCGTGTAAAACAAGCGGCACAACAGTTGATAGTTTCTCCTGTTCTGAGATGCTTTTACTACTTTTGCCTTCAAAATGACGTTTTGGTGTCATGCTGGAAACAGAAGTAACAGTAGGTTTGGAGTACTTACACCCTTTTGGTAATCCCTTCAACAGAAATTGGAACTCATAAATTTTCAACGTTGATAAATAGTGTGCCTTACACATCAAATCGGTGACGCAGTCGGTTGCAGAGAAAACCGTTCCAGCCACCCAGGTGTCGGTCTCAAAGTCATCCCGGATTGCCACTAAAAGCACACCCAAGGCCTTCATGACCGTCCTGTGGAGGGCATAGACCACAAAGGAGGCGATGGTCGCGAGAACACCGCGAGCAAGTCGAGTGTACTGAAAAGCCATCGCGCAGTAGTTCTGTATCTGCAGCTGTTGCATCAGTAGTCAATAGTGCTGTGAATTGCAAGTCTGGCTGGCCGTGAAGTGCAAGTCAGGTTGGACGTTTTGTATGTTGCACGTTGACGTTGAGTAGTAATCAGTGAACTGTAGGATTTGCTGACTTGTTTCGGCTGTAATCAAATATGATTATTTAAACGCAAAGAACTATCCTTAGACCTTACTAAAATGGCCGTTATTACCATTGATAATCTAGTGGGTCGTTCCTCAAGAACAAAAAAACAGTTGAAATTTGTTAACATCTGAGAAATGCATTTATCATTAACATGAACAACAGGAGAATAAAAACAGAGAAATTAATGTCGTTCCTAATACAAGTTCCAAGCCACCCGCTAACCCCATTAGTTTATGCCCAAGACTTAAAGAAAGTGTGAGAAATATTTCAAACCTGAACGTTAGCGTAATCGACATATAGCCTGGTCAGATAACTACCCATTTCAAGAAAAATCTTTGTTAGATTAACCCATATACCTTTCATTGATTTCATAACTCATTGAAAAATAAAGTGAGGTTGATATCTGCCAGTAGTGTAGCGAAGGCATTTTTTTGGGGGGGGGTGCAGGTGGCAGAGTCAATTTGTTCGCCAACCTTGCGTCGTGTAAAATTCACAAAGTGATCCGTGGTACGCTGCAGCTGCTCATGCTGCAGGGGGAGAAATGTCGACGGCCAGTGTATATCGTTTAAGTACTAATTTTGTATTCATTTGCTTACTGGAATTAATTATTCGGAGGGGGGGGGGAGAGGTTACTCTGTATGCCTGCTAAGTGTGATATTTGCCTAACGTAGATCAGTAGAATGGCATCACCATCTGTCTTCGTCTACCCGTAGCAGATCACTTGACAAACGTCCACACTATGCTCATCAAGTATCGATTACAAGATTAATGAACATATCTGGTTATCAGCGTGTAGCGGAATTGTTTTCCCCGGCAAATAACGGTGTCAGATGTCTTCAAAGGAATAACAGCTGGACGATGTTGGGATCACGCACGACTGATAGGGGTAATGTGCATTGGTAATGCAGAATTTGGCTTTAGTCTGGAGAAGTGGTCAGCGGTGGTGCAACCTTTAAGGGTGGATTCAGGATTTTCAGAAGGGGGCGGGGGTGGCGCAAACTTGGAGGGTCAAATACGAGCGTGGATTGTGAAGCGCTTAGTCAAAATGTTAATCCAAAAAGCCACATTAAAATTATTCATTCTCGTGCGGGCGGGGGGGGGGAGATCGGCCGGTGCATCCCTCTCTTAAATTGTCACTGACCTCATCAGCTATGGAAAGAGGTCCACCATTACAACGCTGTTTTCAATTAACGTGCACATTTTCACCTGCATGCAACAACACGAGACCTTCTAAGCTCTTCAAAATTAGTGCTCCTCTACAGTCCTATCTTTTTTTTACCCCACATACTTTCTGCTCTTATTCTCAGTGCCCCTGGGCCAGAGTGGACATTATATAGGCACTCTGCCTTGTAGCGTATATGAAAAATCGGGGCATACGAAGAATTTGAGGGCCTCTGAAACTACCTTAGGAGTGTGATAAAAAGCGAATAGCGAAGTGTAGGTAAGTAAAAAAAAAAAGAATAGCTTCGTAATTTTCGATTTCGGGCAAGCTTCAAACTAGCTTTTGGAATAAAATTTGATTCGATTACTTCTTTTAAATATCCATGTGGTGGCCCCTTTAAATCAGATTATTGATTTGGCCACAGTACCGTAAAGTCCCCATTATTCACGTTTCCTTTGTTGCTTGTTCTTACAGTTGAGGCCTTTTCTGGCTGTGTGGCTTGAGAAATGCAGACGATGTCTTTAGTTTATCAAATTCTGGGAATTCTTTAGGCGTTTCATTTGCCCTCAGTGAACGACCTCTGCATTTTTTTTAAAAACCGGGCTCAGTAAAACTGTCTCTGGGGCTAGTTGGGCGTGGACTCTCGACCAGGACATGTGATAAATCTTGGCATGTATTTTCATTCCCTACGTTCTGTACACTGAGACTTAGTCGAATTTATTGCCTTTGTTATTTAAAAATGTTGATTTGAACCACTTCCACTATCACTTATAATACTGGAAAGATTCAGTGGCTGGCGTAGTCGTAAAGTGAGTATGTCGAATTTATCTCTAACTCTGTGCTCTGTCAGTGACTGTCTTTTAAGTTGTTTTTGTACTAACCAGTCCTGTGCTCATGCAACGATGGCTCTGTATATATGTTGGAGCATACAAGACGTGGAAATTGTCCAATTCAGACAATTCTGGTGGCATCTGAATGCTCAAATGACCAATTGATATAAGTTTCACAACCATATTTGCTTTAGTCAGGGAAATATCCGCAGAAGAAGGCAAACGTTCTTGTACTACTGCCTTTGTGCAACTTTGCACTACTTTCGTGCAGTTCCCCCTTTGTCTACACGGTACGGGCCGTCTTTCCGCGCTGATGTGGCTCCATATATTGGAATATAACAAACCTGCAAATTTCCAAATCTGGCAATTCTGGTGGCACCTAAAAGGACGACTATTCATAATGTAAGTTTCCTATCCATATCTGCTTGAATTATTCAAATGTTTGCCAAACAATGCTTGATATTTATGTGGAATTCTCCCTTCTTTACGCTACCAGTCGTCTTCCAGCACAAAGATGGATCCATATATCGGAGCATAAAAGACCTTAATATTGTCCAAATCTGGCAATCGTTGTTGCATTTAAAAGTGCACAAACTCTTATACCCATCTATGTATTTGCTGTAGTTATAGAAGTATCTGCGAAAGAAGGCACTAGTTCTTTTATATAAAGGGTTTTGCCCTTACCCAACGTACATATTGATAAACATTGGGGGCTCAGTGCTTGTCCGAGAGCTTGCGAAAAAATTCTCAAGCTTACTTGGGTTGGACTCGAAAGGGCAAAACCCGTTATATAAATTAACATCTCCCCAAAGCAAAAATACATCTTGAAAATAATTCGCGGTACCCGCTGCTTCACCTGACTTGGACCGGCCAGCCGAACCCGGCAAGCTCGGTGGTGGAGTGATTAAGACGTCTGCACTGGTTAGCAGGAGATCGTGGGTTCGAGTTCCACCTGAGTAAGCTTGTGAATGTTTTCGCAAGCTCTGGGACATACACTGAGCATTCATTGTTTATCATTATATACTGTACGTTGAGTAAGGGCAAAACCCTTTATATAAATCAACATCTCCCTAACGTAAAAATATATCCTGGAAAAAAGCCTTGTCCTAATGCTTCCTACTTTCATGCATTTTTCTCTTTTCCACACGTAACTGGTGCTCTTCTCCCGCAAAGATTGCTCACAGTACTGGAGCATTAAAAATCTGAAAATAGTTCAAATTTGGCAATCCTGGTTTCATCTGAATGCTCGCATGATCCTCTATCAAGTCATGTAAATTTCATATCCGTATTTTTTTTTTAATAGAAATTTTCGCGAAAGAAGGCAAGAGCTCTTATCCTCTTGCCTGCTACGTTTGTGCAATTTTTCGTTTGTCTACAGGTCACAGTTTGTTTTCCCGCGCATAGAGGGTTTCATGTAGTGGATCAGAAGATATTTGAAGATCATGTCCAATTCTGGCAATTCTGGTGACATCTGAAAGGACACATGGTATTCTATCTAATGAAGTAAGTTTGATATCCATATTTGCTTCAGTTACGGAAATATCTGCCAAAGAAGGCAAGACTTCTTGTCCTACTGTTTGCTATTTTTGTGCATATCCCCGCTTGTCTGCACGTTGAAAGTCGTCTTCCTACGCATAGATAGTTCCGTAAATTAAAACATATAAAGTCGGACAATTTTCCATATCTCACAATCCTGGTAGCATCTGAAGGGGGTCAATATCCACAACCTAATGATTTAGGTTTCATATCCATATTTGCTCCATTTAGGGCAATATCTGGGGAAGTAGACAACAGTTTTGCCGTACTGCTTGCTTTTTTAGGGGGAAATTTTCCGCCTGCCTACTCCTTACACGACGTCTTCCCGCGCAAAGTTGGCTCCATATATTGGAGGATAAAATCTCTGAAAATTGTCTAAATCTGGTAAACCTGGTGGCATCTGAAAGGGCGCAAGATTTTTCACCGAACGATGTAGGTGTGATGTCCATATTTCCTCCAGTTAGGAAAAAAGCTGCGGAATTAGGCAAGAGTTCTTGTCGTATTTCTGGATTTTTTGTGCAATTTTTCCGGTTCTCTTCACGTTGGGGGTTGTAGTTTTGCGCATGGATAGTTCCATATATTAAAACATAAAATGTAGGAAAACTGTCCACATCTGGCAATCCTGGTGGCATTTGAAAGGGCTCAAAATGCTCTACTTAACGATGTAGGTTTCATATCCATATTTGCTCCAGTTAGGGAAATATCTGCGGAAATAGACAGGAGTTTTTGTCTTACAGTTAGCTGCCCACGTCTTTCACAGTGTCTTCCTTGCACAAAATTGGCTCCATATATTGCACAATAAACTGCCTGAAGATTTTTCAAATCTTGCAGTCCTGGTGGTATCTGAAAGGGCTGAAGATTCTCTACCAAATGGTGTAGGTTTGATATTTAAATTTGCTCTAGTTAGTGAACTATCTGGAGAAGAAGTGAAGACTTCTTTTTGTACCGCTTACTTTTTTTGTGCATTTTACAGCGGGCTGGACGTTGTAGGTCGTCTTCCTGTGCATAGATAGTTCCACATATTGGAGAATAAAATGTTTGAAAATTGTCCAAATCTCGCAATCCTGTTGGTATCTGAAAGCGCTCATGATATTCCACCTGATGCTGTAGATTTCATATCCATATTTGCTCCAGTTAGGAAAATATATCTGCGGAAATAGGCAAGAGTTTTTGTCGTAAAGCTAGCTACCTACACGCTAAACAACCCCTTGACGAGCAAAGGTGGTTCCATATATTTGAGGATAAAAAAGTCTGAAAATTGTCCAAATCTGGCAGTCCTGGTGGCATCTAAAATAACTCCAGATCCCCTACCTAATGATGTAGGTTTCACATCCATATTTGAACCAGTTAGAGAAATATCGGCGGACATAACCAAGAGTTTTTGTCGTACAGCTTGCAATTTTTCGGCTACCGACATGTTACACAAAATCTTCACACGCAAAGTTGGCTCCATATATTTGAGAATACAATGGCTGAAAATTGTCCAATTCTCGCAGTCCTGGTCCCATATGAAAGGGCTCATGATCCTCCAGCTAATGATGTAAGTTTAGTATCCATTTTTGCTCCAGTTAGCAAAATTGTTGCGGAAGTAGGCAAGACTTCTTGTCGAACTGGTTTTTTGGTAGAATATTTACATCTGCTTACAGATTACATGACCTCCCGCGCAAAGTTGGCTCCATATATGAGAGGATAAAATGTCTGAAAATTGTCCAAATCTAGCAATCCTAGTGGCATGTGAAAGGGCTCAAGATCCTTTACCTAATGGTAGTGGTTTCAAATCCACATTTGCGAAAGATTTTTTTATATATTATTTCGCAATATTTGCGAAATTAAGGAATATGTCTTGTCCTACTGCTTACAATATTTGTGCATTTTACCGCTGGTCTGGACGTCGCAGGTCATCTTCTTGTGCATAGATTATTCCATATATTGGAGCATAAAATGTCCGCTATACAGGTCCTGTTCCCGCTTAGAGAATACTTCATAATTTCGAGCATAAAAGGTGTAAAAGTATCTAAATCTTGCAGTGTTTGTGTCATCTGTAAGGTCACGTGTTCTATGTATTTATATCCGTATTTGCAGTAGGCAGGGAATTATCTGCAAAAGGAAGTTCGAGTTCTTGTCTAAATGTTTTATATTTTTGCGGAATCATGACTTTGTGCTATAAAGGTCTTGCTCTGGCACAGAGAATGCTTCATATATTTGGGTATAAAAAGTCTAAAAATTATCTAAATCTTGCAATCGTGCTGTCATCTGAAAGATAATTTAGATATTATTATATCTAAAACTTGCAATCTTTGGGTCATTTGAAAGGGAACATGTTTCTCTGTCTATTCAGAAAAATTTTATATCCAAATTTGCAGTAGTGAGGGAGATATCTGCATAAAGAAGTGCATATTCTTGTCCAACTGCCTCCTATTTTGAGGAATTCTTACATCGCGCTATTCTGGGCCCTTTTCTGTCACGGAGGATGCCTGATTTATTCGATCATAAAAGGTCTAAAAATTATGTTAACTTGCAATCTGTGTGTCTTCTGAAAGGGCATATGTCCCTCTCTCTATTCATACAAGTTTCATATCCATGTTTGGAGTAGTTAGGGGGATTTCTGCAAAAGGAAGTGCGAGTTCTTGTCCAAGTATCTCCTATTTTTGTGTGGTTCGCACATTGTTAGCGCTATAAAGGTCATGTTCCCTGCACTCAGAATTCTTCATGTATTCGAGCATAAAAGTTCTAAAGGTTATCTAAATCTTGCAATCTTGGTGTCATCATCTTGCTGTAGTTATCTGCGAGATATCTGCAAAACGAAGTGCGAGTTCTTGTCCAACTGTCCCCTATTTTTGAGGAATTCTCATTTTGCGCTATACCTGTCCAGTTTTCGCACCGAGAATGCCTGATTTATTCTATTATAAAAGGTCTAAAAATTATGTAAATCTTGCAATTTTGGTTTCATCTGAAAGGGCATGTGTTCCTATATTAATTTAAGTTCGATATCCATGTTTGCAGTCCTTAGGGAGATATCTGCAAAAGGAAATGCGAGTTTTTGTCTAACTGCCTCCTATTTTTGCGTAATCCTGAATTTGTTAGCGCTATGAAGGTCCTGTTCCCACTCAGAGACTGTTTCACATATTTTAGCATAAAAGCTCTAAAAGTATCTTAATCTTGCAATATTTGAAATGTCACATGTTCCTCTATCTATTCATATAAGTTTTATAGTCATGTTTGCAGTAGTTAAGGAGATATCAGCAAAGAGAAATGCGAGTTTTTGTCCAGCTACCTCCATTTTTTGCTTAATTCTGATTTAGCACCCTACCAGCAAAGTTTTCCCACGGAGAATGCTTCCTATATATTCCTTTCTATATATAGGTGTGAAATTTATCTAAAAAACTTGCAATCTTTGTGTTATCTAAAAGAGCACATTTTCCTCTATTTATTCAAATACGTTTTATATCCCTGTTTTCAATAGCGAAGAAGATATCTGCCAAAATATGTGCTAGTTCTTGCGTAATTTTCATTTTGTTAGCGCTAGAAAGGTACTGTTCCCCGCATGGAGGATGCTTAATATATTCGAGCATAAGAGGTGTAAAAGGTATCTAACACTTGCACTCTTGCTGTCATGTGGAAGGCCATATGCTCCTCTTTTCATTCACATAAGTTTCCTACATATTTGCAGTAGTTAGGGAGGTATATGTGAAAAGAAGTGCGAGTTCTTGTAAAACTGCCTTCTATTTTTGGGTTATTCTGACTTTGCGCTATACCGGTCCTGTTCTTGCAGAGAGAATGCTTCATATATTCGAGCATAATAGGTCTAACGATTATCTAAAACTTGAAATTTGGTTTTTTTGTGAAATTTCATATGTTCATATAAGTTTCCTATCCATATTTGCAGTAGTTAGGTAGATATCTGCCAAAAGAAGTGTGAGTTCTCCTCTCACGGAGAATGCTTCATATACTCCAGCATCAAAGGTCTAAAACGTGCCTGCATCTTGCAATCTTTTTTGCCATGTGAGAGGTCTCATGATCCTCTATCTGTTTGTATAAGTTTCATATTAATATTGACATATCAATATTGATATATTCGAGCATAAATGGTCTAAAAAGTATCTAAAACTCTCAATCTTTGTGTCATTTGAAAGGGCACACGTTGCTCTATTCATATAAGTTTCATATTCATGTTTAAAGTAGTTGGGGAGATATCTGTCAAAATATGTGTGAGTTCTTGTACAACTATCTCTTTTTTTGCCTAATTATTACTTTGTTAGGTCCTCTTTCCCCAGACAGAGAATACTTCATATATTCGAGTGTAAAGTTGTAAAACGTGTATAAATCTTGCATTTCTAGTGCCATCCGAAAGGGCACATGTTCCTCTACCTATTCGTTTAAGTTAGGAAGATATCAAAAGCAGGCAACAACTCTGATCGTATTATTTGCTATTTTTTGCGAATTCTTATTTGTCTATACATTACAGGTCGTTTTCCCAGTGCCAATAGGGCTCTACAAATTGCGTCATAAAACACCTCAAATTGTCCAAATCTGGCCATCTTGGTGGCATCTGAAAGGGCGAAAGTCGCTCTATCCATTGATGTAAATTTCGTCTCCTTATTCGTTCTCGTTTAGTAATTACCTGCAAAAGAAGGCACAAGTTCTGATCTTTCTCTCACTAGTTATCTGGAACCTGCTTTGTTTGCACATTCTTGCCCCTTTTCCCTCCCACAGTTGCCTCCATATATTTAATCATTGAAGACTTCATAAGTGTCCAAATCTGGCCATTGTGGTGGCATATGAATGGGCGAATGTGTCTCTATCCATGGATGTAGGTTTCATATCCATGCTCATTTTAGGTAGGAAGAAAACCTCGAAAGCAGGCAGAAGTTCTGAACGGATTACTTGCAACTTTGTGCAATTTCTTGTTCGTCTTTATGTGGTGGACTGGACTATGAACATCCATCGTAAGATAGTTATTGAATAATTTTGTCCGCCAACAGAGGGCGTGCTTTAACTTTAACGGTGCCCTGATAATGGGGCGACATGATACTAACTTTTAGGGTCGTGATAGGGAATAAATTCTGGGACTTGATTATATTTCGATTGTAAACCTCCAATATAATTATAAGTAATATGATTAAGGTGCTCAATATCTTTATTAAGACTGTTATTAAAAAATTAAGGAGAATGACAATGCTGTAGGGGCGTATGTGTAGTAATATTGTAAAGTTTTACTGCCGCGATTAGTTTGCGTCTGGACTTGCCGCCAAAACCTAGCGACATGTAGTCGTTTATATTTTCAGCGGACGTCAAATAACCCGGATCCTGGTTTAATCTTCAAAAATATAAGTTGTTGGATCGAGGGGAGGATTGGTTGGTAAGCTAGATTATGTTGAGTTAATTAAGCGATCCATTGTGGCCTTGAAAAAGGGAAAGACACGCTCTTAAGGGTCTGCGTGAGCCCACGACATGTCGAAAAACTCAAATGTAACGTTACATGTACTTATTATGTCTATACAGGCATAGATGTCATGTCAGGGTGCCAGAATGACATGTAATATTGTGTCCCATTCAATTGTTAGGAATTTACAATACGGAATATTATTAGGTCGCAATCATATATTTTGTCACATTGTAGGCTTTCTTCTTATACGAGAAAGAGTGCGGATCAGTGAATAAATTAACCAGCCAAGTCAACCCAACCAAGGTGTCATGACCTAATCCTGCAGTACTACCTCAGGATAAACAAAAACACTACAGATTTGGTAACACGGATGGGGTTGAGTGAAACTACCTGGTCGTCGTCATCACTCCCCGTGGTAGACGAAGGATTCAAGGAGGCAGCAGGATCGAATGCGGGCTTCATGGTTGTATCTCCAGGCCTGGTAGCTGGCTGGTGCGTCACAGTGGTGGAGCGGTGCAAGTAGAGGGCCCTACATCTGGAGCTCTTGGATCCTTTGTGGAACTACCAGGACTCAAGCCGTCAGGTCAAGGTGTGCGTGTGTGCCTACCTGAATGACTACATGCTGTTCACCCATAGGTGGGACTATAACTATAGGCTTATGTGCTTTTGGTTTGTTGATGACATAGGCAAGGCTAGGGATCAGTGAAAGTAGTGCACTGCGTATTATTTTATTAAGGGGAAGACCAACCGATCCTGTCGAAGCAACTGAGTTTCAGAGATATATCTGAATTTACATGTAGGTTTGAGCTTGAAATTGTTCCTAGAAGTATAGATTTAATTTAGCTAGTAGCCCATTTGTTGCTTACATGATGCCTGCGTCCGAGGCTGATTTGATTACCCGCTTAGTTGCAGGGCTGACAGATGCATTACGGCAGGATAAACCTAAAACTGTCGTGCAGAGACCATTGAAACTGAGTAAGTTCTATGGCAGGCCTAGCAAGCCGGGGGACCCCACTATTATTGAATGGCTCCAAGATGCGGATTATTACCTGGAGTAGTGTAATATTCCTAAGGCTGAACAGGCAAAGGTGGTAATCCATCACCTTGTAGGGGTTGCCCATGATGAAATAAAATGCCATGATGAAAACATCAAGGGTGACTATGAAGAATTGAAGAAACTTCTTCGCCGTCAGTTTGGGGCCGAGTAGTCAGCCCAGTCGCTTCAGAAAGCACTCTTTGAGCGGTAGCAAAAAAGAGGATAAAACCCTCATGGACTTTTCTCGTGCGCTTATGCGAATGCATGATAGAATTTTAGAAGTTGAAACTGACGCAGAGAGAACCGCTTTGAAGGGTTTGCGGGATAGTGTTCTGATTAGTCAGTTTGTGGCAGGTGCAAGGAATCATGGTGTGAGGCTCGAATTAAGGCGCCTTGAACTGGCCAAACCTGGTCAGAGTTTTGCTGAAATGAGGGATGCAGCCCGTGAGCTTTTCAGGGATCTTGAGGGGAACCCCCGTGGTTCCTGACGTGGGGCAGGTGTCAACCACTTGGTAGCTGAAAGTGGTACAGATGATGAGCTAGTGGCCACTGTCAGTGCTAACCCAGTTGTTAGCGAAGATACCCAGTTGCAGAAGATCCTGCAACAGCAGGAAAAGATTCTTGGGTGCATGCAGGTACAGCAGGAAGCTCTATTTAAGCAACAAGAGCAAATCACAACTCTAATTCAGGCTGTAGCTAGCAGGGGTGAGGTAGGCCCTAGGCCAGGCCAACAAGGTACAGTAGGGCAACAGGGCAAACCAATTCGTTGCTTTTATTGTAAGCGCATGTGAAGCAGGAGTGTAAGCTTCGCCTTGCCCATGAAAAGGCTGAGGGCAATACCATGCATTAATAAGCAAAAGGGAAAAACAAGGACAACCAGGCGGTAAACCAGACCTCTCTGCCACTGTAGGCCGAGTGACAGAGAGAGAGAGAGTCTGGTAAGGCCTCACCTGTCGAGGGGGTTGTAGAGAAGTCTTGTGAGGATATTTTAAGCAGTCTAGTTAGGGGGAGTCCAAAGGCTCAGATTACTTTGGCTGGGGTGACAACCACATGTGTCCTCGATACCGGGGCAGAGACTTCTCTAGTTAGCTCCTCCTTTTATAGGGACCACCTTGCAGGAAAGCTTTGTGAAGTGCAGCCTCTAGGTACATACCTGCGTGTGTATGGGGCAGGAAATATTGAGGTACCAATCGAGGGGTACATACGTGCTCCATTAGTTGTACACAACCAGACTACTGATGCACACTTCCTAGTGGTGGGGGAATTCCCCAAAGGTGGGGCCCGAACCACAAGTCTGTGCCAGTGTTGTTAGGATGTAATATTTTGCACAAACTGAAGGATGTAGTTCTTGACTCAAAGCAAGCAGATATAGATGCATGGACAACAGCCATTAATTGGCATCGGCTTACTAAACAACCAGTAGCCGAGGGGTCACCTAGGGTAGATAGGCATTGTCGTGAGCTCCAGGGTGTTCGCACAGGTAGAAACCCAGTGCATCTGTTACCTAGGGAAGTGCGTTGTATAACTTGTTTGTCTCACCTTGTTCGAACAGCCTTGATGGACAAACTGTTCTTGTTGAAAGTCTGTCTAGCCATAGAGCTGGTGAATGCAAATCAACAGAGCAAGCATCTACTGGTAGTATTGATGGTATTTGTCGTGTATATGATTCATGTAGTTAGTGGCCAAACTGTAACTGTGTTGGTTGTGAGCATGGGGATGCAAGCACTTGAGTTATCCCCACACACAAAGCTTGCTTATGTCACTGAGGTTTCACCCAGGTCCCATGTTACAGTTGAAACAGGTGCAGATTGCATCAATGTTTCGGTAAACCATCTCCTAACGGAATCTAGGGAAAATCAGGTCATTAACCAGTCTGAGGCTGCCACCTTTGCAGAATCTAGTGAGCCAGATGTCAAGAGTGGTGATGACAAAGAGTCAGTGACAGGAGAAGTTTATGTATTTGAGGACAGATCCACATACCAACTTCCTCTAGGGCTAGATATTAGTTTATGTACGCAGATGTGTGCGGAAGATCGAGATAGGATTGTGCGAATGATTCAAAAGCACGACCAGGTGTTCTCAAAGAGTTCTTTAGATCTGGGACTATGTGATAAGGTTCCCCACAGGATTGACACTATTGACGACTGACCAATCAATCAGCCATACAGACGAATCCCTCCACAGCATCTAGGAGAGGTTAGGGAGTCGATCGAAAAGTTTCTGGAACAGGGCATAATACGGAAAAGTAACAGTCCCTATGCGAGCCGATCGTCTTTCAGAAAAAGGATGGGTCGTTGAGAATTTGTATTGATTACAGGAGGCTTAACACTAAGACAGTACGAGACGCATTTCCATTACCTCGCATTGAGGAGTCCCTGGAGGCCCTCCGTGGTGCAAGATACTTCTCCTCCCTTGATTTGGCCCATGGGTACCACCAAGTCGTGATGGACCCAGACTCAATCAGTAAAGCGGCATTTAGGGTTCCTTTTGGATTGTTCGAGTATACTAGAATGCCCTTCGACCCTTGTAAATGCACCTGGAACTTTCCAGAGGGTGATGGAGATGTGTCGCGGCGACATGAATCTATCAGAGCTGTTGATTTACCTAGATGATATTCTAGTCCGTTCCCCTACAGTGCAGGAACACATAAATAGGTTGGACAAGGTCTTTGCTAGATTAGCTGAGTTTGGCCTTAAGATCAAGGGTGCTAAGTGCCAACTGTTCCGTAGCCATGTGTCGTATTTAGGTCATGTTGTGGGGGCTGGAGGTGTGTTAGTTGATGAGGATAAGGTTAAGAGAATTAGGGATTGGCCATTGCCTACAACAGGAGCACATTTGCCTTTCTTTCCTTGGCCTGGCCAGTTACTACCAGCGCTTTAGACATGGATTTGCAAAAGTTGCAGCACCTTTGCATGCTCTTTTGCCCTCACAGGCTAAGGGCAGTGCAAAGTCCGAACATGTGCCATTTTGTTGGACGGCTGATGCTCAGACAGCCTTTGATACCTTAAAGCAGGCTTTGACACACGCACCGGTTCTTGCATACCCAGATTTCTCTAGGCAA
>NW_019091400.1:680577-703541 GCF_001949145.1 Acanthaster planci
CAGTCTCATACCTTGCTGCATATGTGTATGCTTTTTCACACAGAGCCATCATGGCTGTTTGAATGTATGGTACACGGCTATTTTACCGAGCTGAATACAAATGCGCGAGTTGGCTCGCTTCTATTGACGCCAGGGAGAAAAAAGACGGGCATTGCCAGGCAAGCTTTGTATTCGGATTGGTAAAATGACTGCTAGTGAATTCAATGATCTCAATAAGCTGATTAAGGGGACTGCGAGTCCAATTTTTTTATATACGTCCATGGTACGGTATCGTGATGCGAGTTTTTCCGCTGCATGATTAAACGGCCGCTGTGACTCGCCAGTTTCACTTGATCTTGACCGATCATGCGTACGCTAGCACATCTATTCGGAAAGCTCTCACGGTGGTCATACATGATCACTGGCAATCATGGCGGCTAATATTGAATGCACTGACTGGTAGAGGATGAGCATTGCCTATTTTCTGGGCCAAAATTACAAGTAAATAATCATATTTAATAACTAAATCCTCTCTAATTTCGAAGAATAACATCTTATCTACGATGAATTTTCGCCTCAGGCATAAGAAATGTGTGAAACCTTACTTTCATGCCCTTGAAAATCGGCTAGTTTTATTGAGTTCGTATTTACGGATTTTAAATACAAAGCAATGATGATCCTCATACTTGCTCATCGAAACCCATGTTCGGAATTCTGTCAAATGTGAAGCCGCGAAGCGAAAGAACTTGCAACGATGGCTCTCACTTGTGTGATTACATCCTGCTGCATAGCAGCCGCCCATGTGTCCCTTCAAAATGTTAGTCTGAATGGTTGAATTTTTACGTTAAATATTGACTGTTTCGTCCCACACTTTAAGTACAGGAAGGATCCGGTTGCTATGCATGCGGCGTGAGCCAGTGCTAAGAAAGTTGCTTTGACCTCGGCAGGAAGTGACGTTGGCGAATATAGGCACTTAAAGAATGTTAAAGACAGGACCTGATTACATAACACAGTCTTTTAAAACTATATTTTCTCTAAGAATATTTCCTGTACAAGCCTGGTATGAATATTCAACGTTGACTTAATAAGCACGTACTTCGTAAATTTTATGGAAAAAAATCAAGTCTGCCTGGTCCAGTTCTTAATGGGTTCATGCTGCAGTGAACAATAGAGGGCACTGCTGCTGTGATGTCATTCAGAGAAAACAGTGATCAGCGTAGACCTTCTCTGGTCCGAATTCGATCCCAGAATCTGCTCGATGGAAATCTTTCTGATAAAGGATCACTCTTTCGTTAATATTCAAGTTATTAATCTACAATGAATCACCAAAGAAAAGGAAATACTGGACTGTAAAATAAAGTTCTACCAATTTTGGCACAAACCAATGTAGGCCTAACATTAGGTTTTCTCACATCACAGGTTTACTCATGAATATGTAAATGGCACTGCATTAGAAACCAAAAGACGCAAAAATGACCAAGCAAAAACATATCATAACGTTATTAGGACACAAATGTGCACATGAAGAGTCGTATTAAAAGTCGAATAGTATAGAACCTTTAAACCACAGGCGCAGGACCAATCAGAAAGATCAAACCGTCTTAACATGTTCATTAATTTCCACATAATAAAATACCTGCCAATACACTAACGTTTCTGATGGGTACATTTGTTTGTGCAATATAGCTACTTTAAGCTACGTGAAATGAGGAAGCGAAATGGGAACAACTCCTTAAAGCAAAAGCAACAAAAAATTGACCTGATCGTTAATTTCCATCTGGACCATCAGTAAATAACTGTTCTCTGGTCAAACTCTTCAGAACTTGCATCTGGTGGTGTAATTCTATAAACCGATTCTCCAGTATTCATGAGTACACGTAACTTAATAGTTGCATGTAATAGAAATCAAGACAACTAGTCACTGGTTTCAGTTGAGTTATTGTGGTGTCCTTAACCGCTCTTATTTCCAAACTGAATTGTGAGGACACGCAGTCGAGAATTAACCTCATCCCAATCCAGATAGCCTCCTTCAACATGGCGACCACCAGCCTCAGTCAACTGAAAGGAGCTGCGGCCATGTAAAACTCGCCAGTTGTTAAGTGACAGGATATCTCCTATATGCGCGAGAAAGAAAAGAATAGTTTATTCTACGTCCGTCATGGGGAGGGGCACTTTGTGGAATTGTAAAGAGGGAACCAAGGCTACGTTAGCCACTCCGATTCACACGATCCAAACAGCAAGCCTTACCCGTTCTCATAATACGCCACTGCCGTATGAGTAAACATTTAATCGTCTATCATTTGATTATAGTGCATTCTATACCTTTCTTCATTTTGTACTTGAACATATTTTCTGGTTGTTGGAGCATTTTGAAGTATTTCTCAAGGGCGCGGTAAATAGGCAGCACCTGGTCAACGGGAACTCGGAGCATGGGGTCCCGGCTGTGATTACTGATGGCAATTGTCTCGATGTTGCCACGTTCGTTTAACCTGCCAAAGAGGAGAAGCCCATTGAGATCTCCTAGGCCCCCATGCATTACCATAAGTATAGATCACTGAAAGGCTATTGAATGTCAAAAAGTCTACATCAATGGTCCAGATTTTGACCGGGCAAACTGAATGATAATTTTGGCGTTATGACATTGTCCTGCACGCACTGTAAAGAAAAAAAGATACAAAACAAAAACCTGGGCAGTATTTACCAAAAGAAGGACGAATTATCAACTACCTGTTCTGTCTCCCGGAAAAAGTATCGGAAAGAGGGTGACAGGATATCTGGGCCGGGCGGTCAGTCATTCCGAATATACTGTCCGAGAAGGCGGGTCTGTACGGGAACGGAATCTCCGATAGCCTTTGCACGGTTATGCCACGGTCCCCGTGCCAGCAAAACGACCAAAGACCACAGGCCACTCGTACTAAGCAGCATTTGTGTGAGTGCCACCAGCATCGAGGGATGGCACATACGCTATGATTGAAGGAACAAGACAGTGCAAGAACAATCCCGTTGTAGCAAGGGAACTTTTGAACAAAAGGACAAGCCGAACAAGCAAAACCTTGTCATGTTTTCCTCAGGTTTGCGGTGGAGGCTTATCTCTCGACGTACATTTTATCATCTGAAAGTAAGAAGAGAACACCCACTTGATAACTGGACGCCTGGTGTGCGTGTAATAACGTCCAAAGCAGTCTATTCCCTTGTCCGAATATTCAAACGAGTAGGTCGTCAGGAGACGAAATGCTTCCGGGTCAATTTCCTTCAGATCCATGGCGACCTTGAAGCCGTCCGAAATGAGGTTTTCGCCTCCTTCCCCTTCGGCCTGCTCGATGCAGTGCAGCATTATGATCTACCAAATAAAACACAACTGCTCCGAGTACATGTATCTTTTTAACTTACAACACATGTACTAGCAGCTACTGCACAAAAGCGCCTATATTTTGCCGAAAAAGAGATGGGCACCCTTTAAATCTGGCAGCATTGCCACGCAATTCAATGGGCACAACATAGATATAGGCACACTAGTCTGAATTCATTCGCCCTTCCAGATTTCAAATTCAAACCTTCGTGCATCCAACGCCCGTAACTTCACTGCTGAATTTTTCAGCAGTTTCCTTCTGCTCCAACAAAGTCTCGTAAGTTCAAAGTAATGCCACCCTGTATGTTTGTAGGGCAGAGTGGTGTCAGAATAGCCCAATCTTTTTGTTGCAACATTATACATAAACAAATGAATTGCTGACTTTATCGAATGCGCATGCAGTCACCTATTGCATAGACAGTATTCACGAGTCTGCCATTTTGAACTGAAAGCAAGGTCAACTTTTCATTTCAGGAATATGAGTTTAAAAATCAGGACAGTGTCTATTACAACTTAATATTCATTTACTGTCAAATAATCTAAAATTTGTGATAAAATGTGTCTAAATGTTCTGAGCCACCTATGAAAATGAAAAAGAGGCTTGAAACCCTAAATAGTCTGGCACCATCCTTTTTATAGAATTAAGTTGAATATGATAGATTAAGGGAATACAAATTTGAATAAAATCTGGTACACTGCGTTCTTTACATTCACGTGAAGACAAGAATTTGAATTCTCCACACTAAAAACACTGTTTTTATACCTCGTGATACGGGGCAAGATTTTGCTTATTTACTTAAGAGACACCTTGCAACAACGACTGTTCGTTAATGGAAAGAAGGACACAAAGGAACCAGTCCATTCCAGAAATGGTCGCTATGCAAAAGCTTGCCCGAATCATGATGTATAACAACAATTCAAATTGTTACGTTTATGTGCAATCAAATAACTCAGTGTACCAAATGTCGCAAATGGCTTATTGAAAATAGCTTCCCCGTGAATAAGGTCTATTCCTTTAGCCAGATGTCAAACTGTACTTTCATTTAATCGTCGAACACGTTTTTCCTGGTATGCTTGCCCTTTTCTCGCTTATCTTGACTTTTAGATATCGTCCAATTAAGGGCAAAATCATACTTATAGCGAAAGTGAACGTTAAATTGTAACATCCAATCAAACATTCGTCCTGAGATTTCGCGAAATTTGAGCACACCTTCGCTGTACCGGTGATGTTCGGTGACCTTAATATTGATTCGCTTCCTATTTTACCCATTCCAACTGCGAACTTTAATGTTGGTTCCTTTTTGGCTGACTGTGTGTTTGTGTTCAAAGTTCAATTGATGGTGTGGCATTAGTTTTAGATACTGCACTGTTTCAAGCAAAACAGGCACATGTACACGTATGGTTTAAATGTTGAACTGATTTCAAGCTTACATCTACATGTAACGTGTCAACGATTTGTGATTATTCTAATAAAAATTACATCAATATTACACACTATAATACAGTAATATTAAATTAAGAATTTGACGACTGTGTCCGTGGAGTTTGAAAGGAATAAAGAGTAATGTCACATTTCTATCTGTTCATTTGCCACTGGCTTAAATGGGACAACAGTTACATGAATATTGATTGTACTAACTGTATTCTGAGCTCCCCCACACGAAACGTATACGTGCAACTCTTACCCCGGGTTGCCGCAAGTAGTACGTCAAGTCGTTGTGCAACTTTAAAGCACCAGTTGTGTATCCGATGTTGGTTGTACCATATTTATTCTTGACCTGAAAAGTATTTCTGCAGAGGAAAACACTGCACCTAGCAACATTCATCTGTAATACCTTTTATATATTTAGGTAAAAATTTTCAAACGCATGTATTTTTCTTGTTGAACGAGATAATACCACAAAGGTGAAAACGCTAATAATCTGTAGCGGTGAATATTGATTCACTGAGAGGTTGTAGTGAATTATAGGAATTTTGTTTGCAGATTTGACTGTTTTTTGAGTGGCTAAGCGTATTACACAGTTGGGTTACACAAGGGACAGAAATGTAACTAAACTTCGTCTGCGTGAATGGATCCTTACGTTTACAATGGCTTAGTAAAAAACACAATGTTGTCGACCTTAAGTCCTATATGGTAACAATCTGGTCCTCTACCTATGTATGGCAAGAAGACTATTTGACAAATCTGGCACGAACCCGAAACATGTTGGTTGAAGATAAGCCACTCGTTTGGCAAGCTTTTGCAACTGACCAACCTCAGCTGGACTTTCTCTTACTACAGCCATCCCACGAATTACCAGCTCCACCAGCCACACGTAGAGGGCCCGGTCGTCTGCAAGCAACTCACCAAAATCTGAGAAATGTGGTGTGGCGCTAGCGCCCCAGAAACTTAACTTGGGATCGAGCAGCTGGTCGTCCCCAGACTCTTCAAAGCGATAGAACCTCAGCCAATCCGTTGAAAATTGGCTCTGGTGGTCGTCATCCCATTGGACACTTAGCTTCCTCCCGTCGGCAGATATTTCAGCGGATTCGGCGGCTACGTCAGCGTTGACTACCTGCGCGCTGGGCAAACGGGACAGGGCAGCTGGATGGAAACATTCTGGACAGTGGCAATGGTCTCGCAGCCAGACGAATGGAAAGGTCTGACTCTCAGCACCACCTTCCCAGGAAACAAGGAGTTGCTTCTTCTTGGTGTCCACCTCCACGTTGGTTAGTATCTTGCAGCCATTCTTGCCAGGGTCAGCTGGTGCCGCCTCACAGGTTAGTGGCTGCGGTGGAACAGTGAAGAATTGTGATGACTGTGTGCAGTAAAGCTTGGCAGAAGCCTTCGACAAAGTCTCCTGCTGGTAAAAAGAGTGACAAAAGAACGGAGGCTGGCCGGCGTTTTCCTTGGGCAGTGTACTCCGCGTGAGATCAAACATGGAAAAGACACGTCTATGTTTGATCTGCACTCGCGAGAAAAACCGAGCCAAAGTCCCGCCTACAAATGTGGAGGCCATCTTGGTTTGGCTGAAAAAAAAAATCCAAAATGCATGTAAAGTACACAAGTCAGTTGTGCAATACAAACCGGGCCCATCACCATAGAGTCTGATGTCTGACTGTCCGCTGATGAGTGTTCGGTTGCATAACAAAAGGACAACCGCCAAGTTATACATTAGATGGTCATGCTGGCTTTACGAGCTAGGAAATTCTTGGCACTGAGTAAAATCCCCGAATAGTCAGTGAATCACTATCCTACTGGAACTGCAGTGGGCTCGGAACTAGATACCGCTCACTGAATATGAACCGCGACAGTTCATCACGAGGTCACGAAGTAAGATGTGTTAACAGATTAGTGTTTGAAAATTCAGCGGTGGAGGGACAAAGTAAGATTGGTCTGATATTTAACCACAAAAGAGGGACATGACGTCGGGATATGCGGTCGTAGTTTGTGTCTGTGCCACTAGTTGACTTACCACGGGCTGGCCGCCCTTACAAAATCAAAAGAATAATTCACAAAGTGTTTAAAAATCTCAAGGAACTATTCAAGAACCAACTAATCTGAATACTACTTCTAAAAATAATTTAAAACACCCCCCGTGAATACCAATGGCTGTACAGACCAAGTGCGAAGATCCGGTAAGCTTACGTCATCCAGACAAAATGGATGGGCTACAGGTGGATGGATAAGGACATGGACTAGTCCATCGGCACAAGTAAAAGTCGTACAAACAAATACCAGTCACAATCCCGGCCGGTTCCCTGACTCCAGTTCCAATTGGGAAGTGTTTTGCATACAGTAACGGCCTCTTTTGTAGTTTGTTAGCCAGGCTGAAGGGCACCATTACTTTGACACACGTTTTTCTTTATGCTGTTTCTACTAATGGCGTCTACTCCGTCCCCCATGAAACCAACAAGCCAGCCTATAAGCCTGCGATCCGCCATGAATCGCAACTGCAATGTTCACAAGGAATGAACTCAAAGGGAAGCTGCTATAAACAAACAATTCGCACTGCAAAAAGGACTAAAATCTTAAAATTACACAACGTTACAAAAGACGTAATACTCACACCGTTCGTGCAAAGTTTGCTTGGGCTAGCTGTAGAGGGCGAGTTGCCCGCACGCCCTAACAAAATAGAGGGATCCCAATACGACGCTTTTAGCGTCGATCTGCGCACTTCTGCGTTTGAAAACGAGGCTGTATGTGTCAATGTCAATTCTTAATACGATCAGACGATTGAAAGTAAGGAGTCAAGAAACAAATAGGCCTACATAAAAGTATGTTAAATTCAGACTTTTCAGGCTGCAAATTTTTGTGGAAGAGTCTTTCAGGATAACTCGACACGTAATATCAAGAGGAAAAAAACGACAATTTACCGCGAACTTAAACTACCTGCGATGGTCATGTATCTTGTGCAGTGGGCGTGGTTAAAACTGAAGTGGTGTCACACTTACGAACGGGATACTGCATGTACTGTGTCGACTCCGCGGGCGCGCGCAACGAAGTTCAACACAGAGAGCCTCGGTTTCGATGCGGACATGCGCAGACGGCGCTAATGTCAAATCCCTCTGTAGTCTGATTCCCAGACCAAAAAACTGTACATATGGGAAATTCAAGTGACTACCATGGTTTACTACAGTTTGATCAACATCGCCCGAGCGATGAATGGTTTAGACTTTGATTCGACTATTTTGGAGTCAGGACCTAGAGTGTAGCCGTCCACTGCTGGTTATCGATAACAGATTTAATTTGTCTGTACGAAGGTAACCATTTGCATTATTGTAAGAGATGTCTCTCCGATTGCCATGTTTGATGAATAAGAACAAGACCTTCATGGCAAAGTGTAAGTTCACACCAGGCTTAAAGGCACTTGGTCCTCACCATTAGAATTAATATAATCAAAGTTATTAGCAACAATTCTGGCTGCTGTTTTTTGTAGCCTAAAAAGAGTCTTCCTGTAAGTCATTGAGCAGTTGCCCCACACAGAACTGGCATATTCCAGACATGGCTGAATGGTTATTTGTACAAGATATTAAGAAGACCATTGTTAATGACTTGTCTTAGTCGACCAAGGAAATGAATCTTAAGCAGCTGTCTCGTTCATACGTGGGATGGTGATACCCCACAGGTGGTGGGGTACGCCTAAATTTTAAGTTAAGGGTATATCGCTCCGGTGATTAAGATACTCCAAATAAAGATCAAAAATTGGCACAAGGAATTATTCTCACTGTATATTAGAGTTTATTTATTGCTATTTGAAATCAAGTTGAGAAATTAAGGACTGCCCCAATATTAAGATTGTGTATCAATCTAGTCAAATCTAATTATATGATATTTTGTACTAAACAACAAAATTACATTCAAACTTTCCCTTTGGTATGAAATGGCAAAACGTTGAATAAAGTAACAAGTACAACATTTTTTGGTATAGATATAAATGAGAACTAATCTTGGAGGAGTCATATAAGTGTAGTCTCGAGTAAAGTATCAAAAGGTATTGGTATAATGAACCGTTTAAAGTCTCTGTATAACTCTGTATAATTCTTTTGTGCTACCGTATTTGAATTATTGTATTTTGACATGAGGAGGTCCTTTATCTAATTGTGACCAATTTTACAACTTACAGAAACGTGCTGTCCGAATAATTTCTCATGCTGGATATTACGACCACACGACCCCATTGTTCTCTAAACATAAAGTGCTAAAGGTATTTGACCTTTATAAATATCAGTAGGTAAATTCATGTATAAATGTATGAATTATAAGCTGCCACTATATTTTAAATCATACTTTAAACTTACCTCAAATGTTCACTAATATCGTACCAGAAGTACCTCTCAAAAGCACTTATATGTTGATGCCAATAGAACTTCATTACACAAAGATAGTCTTGTACAATGCGGTGTCCAATACTGGAATAGCCTAAATGAAATTATAAAAGCAGCAGCCACTTTATCAACATTTGCTCTAAAGTTGAAAAATCTAATAATTTCTGAATACATCACCTGTACCGACTAGAAATGTATGTTGATGCATTGTATTATCTCCCGCCTGTCAGTGTTTGTCCGTATGTGTATCATTGCCCAAAACATGTTCATGTCTTGTATTGTCCTATGTTATAATATGTATGTCTGTCAATAGATTAAGGTACAAAAGCAAATCTATGCTTCACCCTTTATCTAAATGTTGTTCTTCAACGTGTTAATGTGTGTTAATAATAAGACTGAGGAAGTTTACACAATTGTGGACACTAATAAATAGAGTTTGTCAATGATAAAATAATTGGTATAGATTGATTGACCAGTGATGGAGAAAGGAGCTTATGCTGTGATAATTGCAAGAGTAAAACGTATAAGTCATAAGATATGTCAGAGCCAATGGGCAAAGGAATAAGACTAAAATATTAAAAGACAAAAGGATAAAAGGACGCTGTGCAACCTGCTCTCTCTACAGAGTTCAGCTGTGTAAAAACCCCACAAGGAACAATTCAAGGTCATGTAATAGTCGTGAGTGCAACATGAAACAGTCGTTATGCTTTGCGCATGGGTACAAGTCACATGACCAAACTTTCCAAAACTTTCACAACAACGCGACAAACAAAATCAGTCCAAATGACGATTTTTTGACATGACTTGGAGCCCACACTTGGCCCACGCGTACTACGAGACAAATATGTCAATGCAAACAGGCCAGAACCGTGGATAACGATAAACGAATACTAAAGTTGCAAAAGTTTATGACTAGAGTGAACTTTCGTCCTGACAGAACAAACTCTTGCTAGAGAGAGAGGCAGATTGTCACATACGCCACTGCGAAGCACGTACAAGAATACGTTCATGTCTGGTACGAACTAACGGACTAAAACCTGTTGTTGTAGACTAATATTGATAAGGATACGATTAATTTATGATTATTGCCATGAACAACCACTTGGGCGACTGTACACAGAAAATACAACAATTTAAATACAATGTCGGGACTATGTTGAATGGGTAAGAACACTCGGGGGTTTGTGAGAAAGTGCGTGGTGTGGAAACCTGACAGAACCCCAGACTTGAGAAAGTCTGACTACCACGGCTTACAGACATTCCTAATATGAAATTCCCCGGTGAGGTTTTCATCAACTTCAATCCCTAAATTCTTTACTCTGTCAACCTGTTCAAGTTGAGTATTCTGATTTGTCGTTCTTGGGTCGGCCGCTCGAACGCCGGGAACGTACAAATTGGTTATCGTGGGAGTTAGTGACAAGCAACATGGCGGCGTCTATGTCGTAGTAAACTATTCGAGAATTAATGCTTGGACAACTGGGCTGAATTCTTTTCTATTTAAACAGGAACATTCACTTCTGTGTTGTAAAAAATAATAAACCTTAATTTTGTAAAACTTCCTATTGTCTCCAACTTTGTAAACCATCTCTCTATTTTTTGCAACTGTTCAAAAATCAAAATCTCACAATTTTTTCAGTGTGTTCCTGTAAAACCCTGATGAGGAGGTGTTGTGTGATCCTGTTCCGAGAACAGTGTTCTTGAGTTGTGTTCCCGCCGTTCGAGTGCGACAACAAGAAACCCGTGTCAAGAACACGGCGCCCGAACTCGACCTTGATGTACGCCAATGGAAATGTCATTAGGACAAAAGTTTCGCCATTGCGTCTGACCACTTGTTTTCTATTAGAGATGTAGTGTTTAAACCATTTGAGTGCAGTGTCGGACACACCATACTGCTCTAATTTAAAAAGTAACAATTCGTGATCAACGGTATCAAAGATTTCGGCTCTGTGAAGTCTTGGGCGTGGCTCGGACAAGCATAGGTCGGCTTGACAACAGCAGTCGTAAGTGACATTCTGTGCTTGTGAGGCCTGAGAGTAGTTCCACAGTTACTGTCCCACATTCTGAGTGCAACCTGTTCCACAACCTGCAGTCCTTCCTGGAGCCTGATGGTTCTGTGCAGCGTCGTCCTGTCCTATGACAGTCTTTGCTTCTGTGACTTGGACGACGGGTGTTGGTGGAATTCGCCACAGCTGTGACAAAGCATCCTAATCTCCCATAAATTATTGTATTAACTTCCTAATAATTTTTGATAATTTCACTGAGTTGGTGATTTCCATACAAAATGTGTAGTACTCGGTTCTTGATATTTTGTGCACTTGTTTGCACTGTCGCACGTCTTTAAATGTGCCGTTTACTGATTGATGTACTGTTTCACTTTGTTGTATAATTTACGAGTGATATGGTGACACGATTTGGGTATTGGTCGTTAAATTCATGAAAGGTTTCATTTTGCTTGGAAATTGGGAATATTCTACTTTCATGCAACTTTGACTTTCGTGCTGTCACGTACGACTAAATTAAGTATTGAAAAGGTTAATTGATAGAATGCTGAATTAGAGGATTGACCTGTTGATCAGAATTTTAGATTGATTTGGAAATTAAGGAAAGTTAAACATGTTGCTGACAACTGTATATGATGTGAATTAATGGATTTGAATTGCTGATATTGATTGAATTGAGCATCTTCCATTGATTGGAGGAGTTGAATAGTATACAATAGAAACTGGTCAGTTTTAACCTTTCGGATTTGTAATTAGCAAGAAGTGATTCACTAATATTTAAATACTCACAGGTCAGGTACCGTGCATTGAACTATTTGAAATATATTTTTAGATAAATCCATATTGTGTATAGTAACTTTGAATAAAATTAGGTTTATATTTTGTACATATTTTAAATTGGTGTGTCGCCGTATTGTTTTTGCAAGAGTCCAGTAAAACTGGTGACAAGATCCATGCTTGAGAATTTCTTCCAGATGAATTCAAATGTTGCAACTTGTTACGAAGGCTGAAATTATTAGCTGTCCCACTGTTTGACATGGCTGTATGTTGTTGTTGTATGCGTTGTAAGTGAAATTGATCCTGCTAGCTCATGAGGCGGGGACTCAGACCGTTTATAGCAGCTCTTGCAGAGTGAAAGCGTTTTTGGCATTGGTGATGTGACACATATGTGTCTAGCAAAGTTGTGATTATGAATCGACATTGCCCGGTCACTTCGTGTTTGTAGCTAAACCCGTACATCTTGTCTAGTGTTCTTTAGTTTTATAAGTAAAATACATGTAGTTCCCTTGTAGACAAGAAACGAAGTGTAGCGATGAGATATTCAACTGGACTGCTAATTTCTTTTGACTTTATATTTTACTGCTGTTTCTTAAATTTGACAATTCCCGTTCCTTTGCGGAATTTCATACGTAAAAGCAGTGTTTTTCCTTAAGACGAGCTGTGTTACTCTTTTGTATGATCTGCAAATTGCATTGCGAGGACGCGCAGGCGAGAATAGATCTCATCCCATTCAAGATAGCCTAATTCAAGGTAGCGGTTATCGTTCTCAGTCATCTGGAAGGAACTGCGACCGTGCAACATCCGCTTGTTGTTGAACGTCAGGATATCTCCTGGGAACACCGGATAAGATATAAAAAGGAAAGGAGACAATGTTATCGCTTTCAGTCTTAGGTATTTGCCAGGAAAGCATTGTTCATCACACCTAGCCACTGACATGACTAGTCCATTTACCTGAGGTCTTTGACAGGTTTAATAGGCCCTCAGAAGAAATTTAATTATGGTTAAGACCAGTTTCCTTGATATCTAACACGCAGTAGACTACGAAGTAGTCTTCAGTCAATGCAAAGATGTATAAGTCTGCTTGAATGCACTTTCGTGTGAAAAGAAGTCTTGTTATTTCTTTGTCCCTGAAACATTAACTGGACAAGACATTGTCATGGGGATGTTGTTGCATCGACATCATGCAGACGATAATGACAATACTTTCCACTAAGTTTCAGCAATAACTGGTTGATGGTGTAGTACAGAGCAGCAATTATTTGTTCCCTGAAGAAGCTCTTGAAGTTTTCTGTTTTGGATCTAACGGTGATCGATAAAACTTTTTGACCCCGAACTTCCCCAAATTCGTATGAAGGGTGGCATGCTTGATGACTTGCCTTACAAGTTACAAAGTAGATGATTTACTTTTGGCGTGTAAGACTTATTTGCACAATTAAATCTTGAGGCATATAATGCTTTCTAATGTTCTTTTTGCCCTACTTTTTGTTTCGTTATCTCTGCCTTCACGTCGTGAGAAGCCTATTTGTCAATAAGAGTCTTTTTAAACTCGTTTCCCCCTTTTAGTTAATTTGGTCTTTGATATTTTGAACTTTTCATTTTTAAGTGTAGAACACAGATGAAAAGCTTCAGCTTTTGCTGTTTGGGGTTTAGGCCTACTTTGGATAAATTAATGCACAGCTTTTTAGAGTTTCCAAAGAGAGGAATCCCTTGTGCGGTGCGAGGCGCACCGCTTCACAACACGGAAATTTGTCGACCATTTCCAAACGCACAACGTTGGGTTGACAGATATCATGCATTGTGATTGGCCAACGCGTTGAACTCTTGGAAGCGCACTATTGTGAAATACCTGTATTAAAGGACTGTTTCATTATTTCAGGCGAACGCGCCCGCGTGCATGAATGCTGTGCTTGCTAGCCCTTAGCTAAAAACGTCATTAAAACTAAACAAGAACACCAACTACATCGACATAGTTGATCAGCTGTGGATCGCATGATAAAGTTGAACCTTCCCAATTTGAGCTAGAGTAAGGTCCTGATGAATTTCAGCAGATGCCACGGTCATTTGCCGAGAATGACATCTAACTTACTTGACCCATTTTTGTCAGTTCTTGATCTGTGGTTGCCAAGCACCAAATACGCGCCAAAAGAAAACAGTGCATATAGAAATAGCGCCGCCTGTTGACTCTCGGGAAGAAGTTGGCCTCTGGTTTTTTCACTTGAAATTCAAGATTATGGCCACAAGTTCACTTTTTGTTTCATTTTTATCGGGATCAGCCACGCGACTTTTTATTCGCCTTTCCCCGAAGATACCCCCAAATTAATAGTAAAACGATGCACTCAGCTCTGAATGTAGCCACCCGCCTCTATCCACAATAGGGCCACGGGTTGGGGCTTTTTGTGAAAGAAATACCCTGAACTGGAAACTACCAGTCCCAAATTCATGATAGAAATACCTCCATGATCCCTCCTGATTATGGCATGTCTTATTGTAAAAACCCTGTGGGATCACAAAATATCTATCAGCTTGCGCGCAGAAATCCAACGATTTGCTGGAAAGTCCCCTTTTACGGCCGCAAGGTCAAGAAACTCTGGGGAACGAGAGCCGTATTATGACATCATCAAATCAGTAAATTTGTTTGCTGCCATCATCGACGCATTTTTTTTTTACTCTCAGCATTCTCGCGGTGGCACTGAACTCTCAAAAGACTATTTTTGTTACAAATACAAAGAACAGCTGCCGCATTAGTCATTAAATAGATAATAATGACCAGTTCCCTGTTTAATAACGTTTTTCCATAAAAGCAATGTGATTGATCTTTAAATATAGGCAAGTCTGTACCTTTCTGCATTTTGTACTTAAGTACATTTTCCGGTTGCTGGAGCATCTGGCAGTATTTATCAAGGGCGCAGTAAAACGGCAGCACCTGGTCAACGGGAACTCGGAGCATGGGGTCCCGGGTGTGATTGCTGATCGAGATGGCCTCGATGTCACCACGTTCATTTAATCTGTCAGAGAAGAGAGGTCTTATGATATCCGAGGCTCTGTTTCACAACAAACAATGCAATTTCGCCAAATATTTACGGACATTTACACTGTGACACAAAAGTAACTCTGGGAGTCAAGTTTATGCTTCACATTGTTTGACTAAGTCTGCCCTATGACTGGCTTTGCATTGTAATTGCATGACAACAAAGTACATGTAGACCAATGATGGAGACTATAAGGGCACGTCCAAATTAACTGACATTGGTCTAGAACAGTACTTAAGACGGTCACATACTAGAGCTAACTGCTTCGCTCCATTTCATTCGTGACTAATGGTGTAAGCAGATAGCTCTAGTGCATGGTAAATTTTTCCGAAGATTTTGCTCATTCGTGGCAAAAGTCTCCGGAGTGCGGTGAACGAAAGCTACCTGCTTTCAGCTTGCGTGTTCAACGCATGCGTGCTTCTGCCTTGTGACGCAAAAAGGCAAAACGGCTGCGCCCAGTGAACTCGTGTCGTCGGATGCAGCTAATAAGTAAGCAGTCAATATTTGAATAATACGTGTATACCATAGACCCTCATATTACAGAGTGCAGTGGTCCCTGTGGTGAAGCAGATTCGGACGCAGCCTCACTGTCTTGGCAACACTGGACAAGCTCGAATGACGGTTGCTACTGACTATAGTTTGACCTAAGTCGCCTAAACGATGGACGATTAGGACCATCACGGTGAACCAAGCCCTGGGCATAGTCGCACTGCTCGTTGTTACTATTCAATTCAATTTTCAAGAACGCAGGGAACCATTGACATGAACAGAGCTGTGTGCCTGTCTGCGACAATTGATGGAATTACATTCAACACGTTCTTGTACTGGCATGTCTTTCAAGTTTTATTTACTTCTGACTTCTGGTTCAAAGCAGAAGTTCCCACTTCGAATGCCGTAAGAACACTGTGCCGTTTATAGAAGACAGACCCCAAAATTTCTTCTTTACTTCAGTATAAAATGGATGGTCAAAAACTGCAGATCTAGAATGTACTTATTCGTTAATACAGATATCACCTTCTGGGAATAGATCAGAGCTAGGTGGACAGAAAGTCTGTATGCTGATGCTAGCAATCACACGGACGGCGGCCCGCTAAAATGTTATACATTGCATCGTGAACTTTACGACCGCAGTATGGCATGCCCAAAGTTACTAAAAAGGGATAAAGTATGGAGCGTCGACGGTTACACTCCCACCAAATTACTTCCTTTTGCAATTATACTGAAAGTGTAAACAAAGTTAAACTTAAGCCGAAGTAATTTCCAGAATTTAACGCTCAATACTGACAATTTAAGATTACAGTGTCGATAACCACAGTCAAATCTTGACATTCATGGAAAGGAACACGACCTTACGAAAAGTACAACTTTCATCCAAACTTATACAAACCACGCAAATTTGCGAAACATTACACAACAATAAACGTTTGTATGCATGAACTCTGATGGCAGCTGCCGCGCTGGGCTGACCACACATGACGAGCATCTCAGCCACTAGTCTTGACTGACGGTGGTTTCCCTTCAGGCTACTGATGGTGAGTGCTCTAATAGGACAACAACCTTCTGTACTGGTCTCCAGTACTCCGACAGTTTCCTTTCTGGACAACCTTTCTTGTTCTTGGTGCCTACACGGATGAGTACCCTTCTGACCAGGCCATCTACATCAGTCATTACTTCGATCACAGTTGCTGAAGGCCACCTCATCCGTGGAACTTCCTCGTCGACAACGAGGACCACATCTCCTGTTTTGATGTTTCTACGTGGCTTTGACCATTTGCGTCGTTCTTGCAAACCCAGCAAATACTCCTTGCACCATCGCGACCAGAATTGTTCTGAGAGATACTGGACTCGTCTCCAAGCCTTTGTGGTGTACATATCTGTCCTTGTGAACAGTCCTGGGGGTGGAGATGGTGACATTCTCTTCATCGTCAGGAGATGATTTGGCGTTAGTGGTTCGGCCTTCGGGTCGTTCAGGTTGATCAATGACAAAGGACGACTATTGATGATAGCCATGGCCTCGTAGAAGAATGTACGTAAGGCCGAGTCTGTGAGCCTTCCTGGACACAAGTCTACAGTTGCCCTCAAGACACTTCGGACTGTCCGTATCTATCTTTCCCACACCCCACCTGCGTGGCTGGAATGGGGGACATTGAAGATAAACTCACACTGCTCATCAGCTAGGTATGCAGCGACCATTTCTCTCAGCGTTGCTTGAATCTCATTTGCGGCACCAGTGAAGTTACTTCCTTGATCGCATTGTATTTGCTGAACTGCTCCTCTGATGGCAATAAAGCAACGTAATGCATTGATAAATGCACCCGATGACATGTCGTCAAGCATCTCAATATGCACGCCACGGGAGCAAAGACATGTGAAGAGCAAACCATAGCGTTTCACCTCAGAGTGACCCTTCTTGGTGCAGAACGGCCTGAAGCAATCCATACCTACATGTGTGGAGGGTGCAGATGGCTTCGTGCGGTCTGCTGGAAGATCCACCATCTCCTGCTCCTCAGGTGGTCTTCGAAGACGTCGACAAGTAACACAGTTCTTCACCAACTGCGCGATGACTCTGGACCCTTTCACAACCCAGTAACCACGTGCTCGAACTTCACTCTGCGCGATACCCTTTCCTTGGTGATGAACCCGTCGATGGAGGTGTCGAATGAGTGCAAGTGTAAAGGCACTGTCCTTTGGAAGAATGACTGGGTGTGCCATGTCATCAGGGAGCTGTTGAAGTCTGCCTCCCACCCCGAGGGTTCCTGCATCATCGACATATGGATCAAGGTCATGGATTCTACTTGTGATCTTCACCGCCTTGCCCTCAGTCAAAGTCTTGATCTCTTCAGAGAATGCTCTCCTTTGCACCAACTGCAAGATGTAGGCCTCTGCTTTCTTCCTCTCTTGCACCACTGACTTTCGTCTGTTACCCTTTACCACCAGTCGGAGTCGGACCAATACCTTTATCATCATGGACCAATCTGAGATCCTTTTCAAGCGCTTCAGCAAATCAAATTCCTTGGGACTGGTGTTGCCTGCAAGGACAGATGACTTAACCTCGGGATCCCCGAGCTTCAGTTCTGGAGTAACATTTCCAAGTTTGAGGTCTTTCTCCCAGAGAAACTCTGGTCCTTGGAACCACCGAGCCTGTTCTACTTCACCGGCACGAAGTCCTCTTGACGCATGATCAGCAGGGTTACGACCTGTCGGCACATAGTGCCACTGAATGGGAGAGGTCCTGTCTCTGATGAGCTGCACTCTATTGGCCACAAAAGTATGAAACCTTCGAGCCTCGTTGTTAAGGTACCCCAATACGACTTGTGAATCTGTCCAGAGGAACTCCTCGGCATCTGGCAGCTCCAGCTCATTCTTTAAAAGCGTGTTCACCTTTGCCGACACCACCGTAGCTGTCAACTCTAATCTTGGTACAGTAACTACCTTGGATGGTGCAACTCTGGACTTTGCAAAGACCAAGCTGCAATGGACATCTCCTTCCCTGTTCACGAGACGTACATATGAACATTGGCCGTAGCCTGATGTGCTCGCATCACTGAAATGGAGTTGGACAATAGTGGGTTGGCCGAATTCAGGGGGATGGTAACATCTCGGTATCTGAAGCTTCTCCAACTGTGGCAGCTCTTCAAGCCATCGTTCCCATGCAGGCTGTAGGATCTGAGGGATCGAATCATCCCAACCTATCCCACTGCGGCACATCTCTTGAAGGATTCCTTTTCCTTTTAGTACCACGGGAGCCACAAAACCCAACGGGTCGTGCAACGATGCTACTGTGGAAAGGATGCCACGCCTTGAGCTGGGCTGCTTCTTCTGGGAGATTTTGAAGCAGAGATAGTTAGATGAGACGTTCCACCTTATCCCTAGTGCTCTTTCCACTGGTTCATCAAAGTTTAGGTCCAAGCTAGTGACATCAATGGAGCACTCTGACTTAGGGATGCCTTCCATGACAGCCTTGCTGTTTGATACAAACTTGTGGAGGCGTAGGCCACCCTTCTTACAAAGGTCTATAGCTTCTTTGGCCAACTGGATGGCTTCCTCTGCTGTTGGTGTGCTAGTGATACCGTCGTCTACATAGAAGTTCCTTACAATGAAACTTGAAGCTAAGGGAAAAACCTCCTTGTGTTCCTTTGCTAGGTGCTTCAGACCATAGTTTGCACACCCAGGGGAGGATGCCGCTCCAAAAAGGTGCACTTTCATACGGTAGTCAACTGGTTGGCGAGTTGTGTCGTTGTCTTCCCACCACAGGAAGCGCAGGTAATCCCGGTGATCTTCTCTCACATGAAACTGAAAGAACATTTTTTCTATGTCACACATAACAGCCACTTCATGTAACCTGAATCTTAGCAGGACTCCCACCAAGGCATTTGTAAGGTCGGGGCCTTTCAGGAGAATATCATTCAAACTGGTGCCCACAAATTTCGCTGAACAGTTGAAAACTACTCTGATCTTGTTCTTGTGGTTGTGATAAACACCATGATGCGGAATGTAGTTTGTTGAATCTGGAGGGCCTTCTCCCGTCGCCCTTTCGGCATACCCTTTGTCAATTACCTCCCTCATGAAGGCCTTGTAGTGTTCCTTGTATCTTTCATCCCGGCTCATTTTCCTCTGGAGGTGGCCGAGTCTCACTGCTGCCAAACGCCTGTTGTTTGGTATCTCCGGCTTTGTCTTGAAAGGCAGTGGCATTTCAAGGTGACCAGAATTGTTCTTGGAAATACCTCCTTCTAGACGATGGATGAATTCAATGTACTCCTGGGTGAGGGATACGTCTTGGCATGGTTTCTCAGGGAAATCAGCCTCCAAGGCCTTTAGTACATGCTTGGGTGTTATTCCAGGCAACTCTTGTGTAGCAACTCTACCACACTGACTGGCGTTGATGCTGGTCTCTGGGTTCGCTGAACCAATGATACTCCAACCCAAGTCTGTCTGAATAGCATATGGTTCCACATCTGTGCCAGTAATAACTTTCCTGGGAATCAATGCTCTGGGACAATTGTATCCGATCAGCAACCCTACTTTACAACTTTGCAGAGCCGGCATTTCTCCAGCAATCTCTTGAGGGTGTGGCCATTTGTCTGCAGTGTCTCTTGTTGGGATGTGATCATTGTCTGCCGGAATAAAATCACGCGTGTAACACTTCAGAATCTTGAGCTGAACAGGAGAAGTCATCCCTCTCACCAACACATCAGAGATCGCGTCACACTCGACGGTGGCTGACGATGTCATTGTGGACAACTGCAGCCTCATAGGCTGTCGCCGCATGCCCAGAGCACCTGCAACATCTTCTAAAACGAAGGAGGCATCACTCTGGGTGTCGAGCAGCGCGTATGTTAATGTCTCCTTCGATGGTGATTGTGCTGAGGATACCCACACAGGGACAATCATAGCGGCGCTGGTGGACTTGCAAAGTGCAACTTGTGAGAGGTAGTAGAAATTTGGTCCATTCTACTTTCCTGGTTAGCCGACTGAGCAGGAATGTTTGCGTCAACAGCACCTGGTCGCCACTCATGTAGGGATGTGGGATGACGCTTACTGCATACTTCACACTTATGCCGTCTCTTGCACTCTTGACTGCAATGTCCCTTGTTGAGGCAACCGAAACAAAGGCCACTCTCTTTCACGAATGCCTTCCGATCACTCACAGACTTGGACTTGTACCGAGTGCAGTCTTGCAGCTGATGATCTGTAGACGCACATAGGCTGCAACGTTTTACAGGTTTGTTGCCAGGTTTGGTATCCTGGGTCTTCTTTGGCCGTTGTTTCTTACTCTTGACTGCGAACACTGAGCCCTTCTTACTTGAAACTTTGTCCTTTGTCTTAGAGTCAAACTTTCTTGGTGCCTCATTGATCTTCAAAGCCTCGAGAGAGGAGACGGGATTGTTGGCAATCCGGGCTTCTTTCAACATGAACTGCAAGAATTCCTGAAACTTTGGGTAGGATCCACCTTTCTCGATTTCATCTTTAACTTGCCTGTTCTATCGAGCTGCAAGCCATTCTGGGAGCTTCGCAAGCAGCCTTTGATTTTCCAAGCAATCACTCAGGACTTCCAGGCCTTTAACATAAGGCATTGCATCCTGGCAGGTCTTCAGGAAGTCTGCAAAGCTTTTGCCCTCGCGTCTCTTGAAGCAATCTTTGGCCAGTTGTTCAACTTCTTGAGGAATGCTCTTTGTACTTTAAAGGAATGGCCAAATCTTTGTTTGAGCGTCTCCCATGCACTTGCGTATGCTTCTTCAGAGTTTCCATAGAAGAATCCTTCAATCGCCTGTTTTGCATCACCAGTCACATACTGCTTGAGGTAGTACAGCTTTTCTGTAGGTGGGATTTTTGAGCTGATCAAAGTCTTGAAGCTCCTTTCAAACTCAACTAATTCGAGTGGGTCACCACTGAACGTGCGAGGCACAGGAACTGGAAGTCGGCAGCAATGCATGTTGTCAGCCAGGGCTTGTGCAAACTGTTGGGCGTCGATAGGTGGATGTGACTCAGGATGTCGATCATCAGCAGGTGGGGAAGGTCTGATGTCTGGAGGGGTGGCCTGTTTATTGGCCTTTACAGCTGCAGAGTCATTGTCAGCAGAACCAGAGGGAGACCCAATGAAGGGAGACACTTGCTGATGATTGGGATGATCAATCAGGACCGACTCGGCTGGCACTTGAGACGGTTTGCTCAGTCCAGCATCTAATTTCTCAGGTGGAGAATGTTCATCAGATGTTTCAAGCATTTGCTTAGTTCCTACTTCAGAGAGCTCATCAAGTGAAGAGCTGAATACAGATCCTGCATAATCATGTTTCAAACGTTCTCTGGCAATTTGCTTGCAGTCATCTGCATCAAAGGGGCTTCCTATCGATCCCAAAACCTCCTTCAGTGCATTTGAACTGTCTCTGACCATAGCACTGGCTCTGTCCATCCTTTCTCTCACCTCTCTACTAGGTACCTTGTTCTTTCTTAGGTCATCGAAAAGTCGCTTCAGTTCATCTTCACCCGCTTCCAGCATCTCCAAGTGTCGTGTCTTATCTCAGCTTCTGCTCTTTCTGTCTTGATAGCCTGCCTTGCTTCCTTCACTGTTGCTTTCAGGGCACCGTAATTCTTGAAAAAACGGCGCTCTATCTTCACTTGTTGTTCATCTTGCAAGGCAGCCATCTTCTCGGTGGGTTTCCTTTCCCTATAAGACTTCCGCGGATGTGAAGTGGCCATCTCTTGCTATGATCAATGGTGGATGGCTCAAAACATTTGACAAATGGTATAATGCAACACACAATTATTGCAAAGCTTGCCAAATCATTACAAGAGATGCTCACGACCTGAATGTGAATTAACTTGAGTTACGATTGAACATCCAAATTGAGTTTTACACAAATGTTACACCTTGTAAATTAAAGTATACACAACCTGCACATTGCAAAAGAACTGATCGCAACATTATTCCAAAGCAGCAATACCTTCCTCAAAGTGCAACAGTAGATCAACAATCAAAGTTTTCTCCATGAGCTTGTGCATACAAATTCAACAATGCAAAACCTGGAAACATGTATACCTCATGAACATCTTCTACGCAATGAGTATTTCTATAAACAAGATTCACTAAGAGCTGTAATTGCAATGAATGATATTACTGTGGCGGGCATCCCCGGGCCTACCCTGAGTTGATGGGATCAAACCAAGCACTAGCAGAGTCGATCTTCCCAACCTAAGGCTTTTCCCCAGACGAGAGACCACACAGAGCAACCTCAAGGCAAAGGGTGCGGGACCGTTTTGGAGGAAATATACCGCCGATTGTGACCGAGTGTTAATTAGTCTCTGTTAAATTACACAATCAACTTGTAAAGAAAGTAATCCTTGACAGGAGAACTGTCGGTACAGGACGTTCAATTTATTCAACAATAATCAACACAAATCAACAAATGAAATGTACAGTGAAGTGATTGGGAGATTGGTTTGGTTGTCTGTGTTTTTACTTAATTGGATTGAGCACTAATTTAGCGTAGGGCCGTAGCAGCAATACGCTAATGCATCAAC
>NW_019091400.1:713416-734516 GCF_001949145.1 Acanthaster planci
TACAGCCTCGTTTTCAAACGCGGAAGTGCGCAGATCGACGCTAAAAGCGTCGAATTGGGATCCCTCTATTGGTGCAAGGCGTCTTTTACGTAACTTAGCAAAAGCTTGCCCCGAATAACAAGGTATAGCACTAGTGCATTTACATATACATGTAGTATTGAGAAATCGAATTGTTTTGTTCACGCGAATTCAAAGAACCCAGCGTACCATATTTATTCAAATTTAACTCGCAAAAGGCTTATTCTGCTTCGTATCTTGACAGAGAGAGTTTTTCATAAAGCATCATGCTTTTGAGTGTCATCCGGATCCCCACCACTCGGTTTAACGCACTGAACTCGGTATACGAGCCCCCAAATTGGTCCACCGCACTAGCTTTGGTTTCCATTGCACAACGTTTTGGTCTGCTGCACATGAGCAACGAACCTTTTGAAGTTTTGCCCCATATAGGCTTTGAGACTGGACTGGAATAAAGTGTGAGCACTGATGCAGAGGCCAACTTGAATGGCTCAATGGGCACGTTCAAGGAGACATATTATTTGCTGCTGGGATCTTGTGCAAGAAGCTCAAAGGTCGTGTGTAAAGACGGTGAAGTACAGGACACATGTAACAGTTCGGCGACATTTACAAGAGTGTAGAGTAAGGTACATTAAGCGGGTGGACTTTGGTTTCGCTGGTTCATCAATCTACAAACAGCGTTCGAAACCACATGTTCAATCTCTCACTGGAATCAGCGAAATTGAAGTCTAAGCCGCTCGTTTCGAAAACGCTCATAAAGTGCTCACACAGTCATATTAAAAAGTCAATGGTTACTGTCATGACTATATATTGAAATTATAGGGAACCCGAACATTAGCCTGCCGCGCAGCTGCGTGGTAGGCACCGTCGATATCGTACTTTGGCCGACTCCGATATATCGGTTTTTGTATATCGATGTTATCGAGATATCTAATATATTCATTTCTATTTTCAAGGTATAATAACTGGCGTGAATTGTTTACTTATTCTAAGGGTACACTCCAACACAGTAATGGTGTGATCCAATTCACTCTGGCGATATGTTCTGGCGTCTGTATTGCGCACGGCGCCTACATGGGATGGGATACGCACTGCTCTGCATAACGGCATATCATCAGCACGCGGTGCTAGTCTACGTATGTTTTGTTAACAAATAATTATCTGTTTTGGAGGGGAAAAATTATGATATTTTCAACGCAAAGTGTACGCGAATTATTGAGTGCGAGACTGAGATAAGTGACTGAGATAAGTGACTGAGATAAGTGACTGAATCTATTCTTCAAATGTCGCCTAATAATTGTTCCGGAGTATAAGATTCAGGGATATTTTTCATTCAGAACCAGGTAAGCCGTGGCTAATCGGAAATTATTTTCAAATGAAGTTGGTTTTTCAGTAGCGAAATTTTCGATATATTTTTTAATATCAATTTTTTCGAGGTTTTTGGATATTTTTAATATTTCTCCAAATATTGATCAATATATCGATATTACCAAATAACTAACATCGGCGACATCGATATCTAACCCATATCGATAATATCAGTATTGTACTGCGTGGAGGGTAACTTTTTACCATGCCAAATTGAGTTTACATAGACACACTCAAGGCAGTTCCATGTCTAAATCTACTTCGTCGTAACCATGGAGCTAGGGGGGGGGGGAATTCTATGTATTTTTCGTTGATTGCAAGCTAAATCTGTTAGACCCTTTATTGAGCAATAAAGACTTTGGAAAGCAAGACTTACCCCTGGCTTCCGCATGTAGTACGCGAAGTCTACGTGCAGTGCAAGGGCACCTGATGTGTATCCAACGCTGCTTGGAGTGTGTTTTGTCCTTATGTGACAAGTTTCCCTGTGAGGAAAAACGACGCTAGTCAAACTTCGCATTATTTAATAAAGTTACTAGCTCTTATGTATTGCTTTGGAATACGAGGCAATGCTATAAAGTTTCTTTTTTTTCAATGCAGCAATTCTAGGGAAGTAGGCAAACATGATATTTCTGATTGGTTGAAACATACCCAAAAAGGGTTTGTCGAAGAAAGGCCACCCGACCTGCCAGCTTGTGCACCTGCCGGACTTCCGCAGGGGCGTTTTTTACCACAGCAACACCTCGAGCCAGAACATCGCTCAGCCAGTCGTAAAGGGCCAGGTCGTCTGCCAACAACTCGGGAAAATCGAAGCATTTGGGGAAGGCGTTAGCACCCAAGAAACGTAATTCTGGATTGAGCAACTGGTCATCCGGGGATTCGTCAAAGCGGTAGTATCTCAGCCAATCCGTCATGAATTGGCTTTTATGGTCGTCGTCCCATCGGACAATTAACTTCGTCCCGTCGGAAGATAACTCAGCGGAGTCAGCAACAACGTCAACGTTGACTACCTGGGCGCTTGGTAAGCGGTCCAAGGCAGTAAGGTGGATACATTCTGGACAGTGGCAGTGGTCGCGCAGCCAGATGAATGGAAAGGCCTGGCTTTCAGCGCCACCTTCCCAGGAAACGAGGAGTTGCTTCTTCTCGGTGTTCACCTCCACGTTGGTTAGTATCTTGCAGCCATTCTTGCCAGGGTCAGCGGGTGCCGCTTCGCTGGTTAGTGGCTGCGGTGGAACAGTGATGAACACCTGTGGTGATTGGGTGGAGTGCTTGGCGGAAGCCTTCCAAAAAGCCTCCTGCTGGTCACGAGAGTGACAATAAAATAGTGGCTGGGTAGCGCTTTCCTGGCGCAGTGAATGAAGTGCACTCCGCGTGAGTTCAAACATGGAAATGGCACGTCTATTCGTCGAAATTCGCAAGAAAAACTGAACCGAATAATTGCACCGTGCAAAAGAAGAAGCCATCGTGGAGTGCTGAAAAATACAAAAATAGATGTTCAACAAGTCAATGGAGGAATATAATGCACCCACTGACGATTGTTAATGTTACGTTGCGTTACCGCACAAATATACCACATGTGTTATGCATAAAGACAAATGCAGTAACTATTCAGTACAGTTATTTTGACGCATAGCACAACTTGTTTTCATGCATATTATTGTGTGTTGCAACAATACGTGTCAGATCGTAATACTTGTTTTCAGTTGAAACGACAAGAAGGTAGAGGTTTTGCAATTCTTAAGAAATGTTTTCATTGACGTACGGTGCGGCGGTGTATTTTTTTATGTTGTCGTACAAGGCACTCCTTGTCAACAGAGAATGGGAGCGTCACAAAATCATCCACCAACAATATTTTAAGAAATATTGATCACTACCTTATTGTCAAAACAAGCTGTTTAATAAAACCAAGTATAAAGTGGACTGCTAGCAAATGCAGAAAAGTGCTATACATATGTAACTGTTGAGATATGCGTTCTGCCTGGAATGACATCACGCTTTGACTCGTGAATATGGAAATCTTCATTAACATTCAATTCAAAATGTTGAAATATCTCTCTGTTACGGCTGCAAAAGAATCGGGAGGTTTTCGTAACATGTAAATAAAGCCATGCTTCATGTTTTGAATTCATAACATGGAGGAAGGACACAGGAGTTACAACTCTGGCACATCAAAGTGCTCGATAGTCATTGCCGCCCGGTCAGACAAACAATATACATGTAAACATTCCAAATATGCTTGATTACTGCCCGCATCTTAGCCGGACAAGTGGGGCCAGTAACATTGTAGTAATATTTGTGATTTTGTTATTTGCAATTAACTACAACTTATCGCAGTGACCAGGAAATAGAAAGAAAAATATCTAACGTCTGTTGCCGTCATGAATATATTTTTAAAAGATTTTGATACACTTTTCTATCTTTCATTCAATGTTTTGTCACTTCAAAACCTCAATTTTCAAAGTCAAAGGGGTAAGGCTCGCCAACAACATGTTTACCACCACAGGAGAGTTAAGTTTACGAAAAACAAAATGCGCTGTTTTATCATAAGGAGTGATCATCAGATTTCATAAAATAACTTTTTGTGTAAATTCCGCAACGAAAATGATTCAAATAAAACACAAAATCTTACAAACAATTTATTGGCATTTTATTTCCAAAATAAGTCCAGAAGAAAGCGTTCGGTAAGGGCAATGACTGCACATGAACACTTAGGGCACGCAGTCTAATACAAGCAACTGCGAAAGCATTAAGTTTGATGTTGTTTTCAGATAATACCAAGCACCAACGATGGTATGAATATTCAAATTCCTATACTTCAATACACACAACGTTTTACGGATGCAGATTACAAGCGAAAAAACTGCAGCGATGATCATGATGATGATGAATTAATATGCTTTCATTTTTATTTTCACCTTATGAATGTTCCCCTCCCTTAAAAACGTGTAATCGCTTTGCCCACGTGCAGTGCCGAAACTCTAGCTGGGATTACATGAACCTTATCGACCTCGGACACAGTTGAAACCATCTATATCGAGTCAAATTGTCGAATCTATATAGCAGAGCCCACGAACGTTGAACATATCACAAGGACAGGACTGCCGTCAGAGCAATGAAAGTCGTCCAAGATACATCCAGGCCCATTCCCAAACCCGAGTTCTCATTCGAAAAACAATGCTGTATGTACAACAGTAATGGCTTCCACTGTACATGTAGTTCGATATGTTGGGTAAATGCGTACATGAATGTGGCGCACATTCCGTCTTTCTACGGCTTTCAGTAATGAGCCCCCGATGAATCCTTACACTAGCCCACGGACCTCTGGTTGGTCATGACCCTCAACAATATTCAGACACTGTTAGCTCAAAATGGAAAGGACTATAAACAGATCAGTTCATTTTTCAAAAACAAACCCCCCTAATATAATCGCAAAATCACAAGTGAAACTCACACGTTCGTTCCGACCTCGCTTTGGTTGTAGAGATTGAGTCCCTCGCAGCCGCTGCGAATAACATGGTTCCTAGATCCGAAAACTGCCACTATAGCCTACGGACCTGTGGTTGGGCTTGTCATCTAGACTAGTCTCCAGACGTACTTTGCACTGCAGTGGGTAATGAATTGTAGACGGATTCCTTCACGTTTATGTAAATGAGGAAATACGCATACATGTATGGGTACTCGGCGGTGTGAAGTTGGTTCCTCGTTCCTCGTTTGACGTTCGACATTCAATGTTGAACAAGTAACTGTTCCATATTCGAACGTCGAATAAGTAACCGTTTGGCATTCCGGGTGCACTCACCTTAATGGCTATGGAGTGCAACATGGACAAAAAACAAACTGTTTCCAATACATGTTGATTTGAAGCTTTGCATAGTGAAGTCATGAGATGTACAGTACACTACCCATACTAAAACTGTCCTTTTTTCATGAAACTATTTCACGGAATCGAAAATACACCAATCCTACAACTGAGTACACTTTTTTATAGTGCCTATCTGCACATTAGTGACCCCGTTGCGTACATTTCAACCAGGGTAAACTTAAGGCAGACATTCCCATAGTGAAAACAGCTGTGACGAAAGTCTTGTCTCGTCGGTAGACTTCTCCGCTTTGAAACTACAGTGGAAAAATGAATGCCTCACACTAGACTTTTCTGGCCACACGTGCACGGGAGCATGAAGGTGTTGGGTCCTGTGGTGGATCGGAGATGCCAAAGGGGGCGGGGGCATTGTGGCTTCGGGCAGAGAAGACCCGAACGCCTTGGGTGGGTGCAAGGTATGAGTTTCGAGTATATGCGACCCTACTGCTCAGGGGTGGGGGCTGTCTTGGGTGCTAGTAGAGTGGGCGCCATATGTCGCTGAGCTTCAAATGGATGTCTTGGGGGGACGCACTTGCATTGTCCCATGTGGTGTTGTGGTTCAAGCAGTGTGCATGTTTGACGACGGCCGACTTGCCATGTTCTCCTCGACGGCCGTGCACACGGTGTTCTTGGAGCCTGGTGGGGAGGTTCCTGCCGGTTTGTCCGATGTATACTTGGCCGCATTCAAGTAGGATGCGATATACATTGTTGGTTGGATGCTTGCCCTTGTCCCACAAGCTCGAGGAAACAATATAATTGTTTCGAGGAGACAGCAAATAATTTTTTTAAAAATTAGTGTTTTTTTCCTCTCATAAGGACACGGCCGTCAAAATCCGTCGCCTACTTTTCAGGGTTTGTTTCATCTCGAAGGACCCCATTCCCCCGGGTCTCGAGGAGTCGTCTCCGATTGAGAACAATGACATCAGATACGATGTAATCTCCAGGCGGGGCATGGGATTCGGGTATTTTATTTTGGTTTGAGAAATTCAGTGTAATGTTAGGCATTCACCTGTCCACTCTGGTTTGCAAGCGAAGAAGTCCAGCGAAGAGACACGACTTTCTTCAAAGCCCTTTTGACCGTGGAAAACTGCCTTTGCCCGGTTGAAATGCAGGCAAAGGGGTCGCTAAAGTGTAAAGAAAGGCACCAAAAAAGAACGCTAATAGCTGGGGCGTCTGACTGATTTCGTTTGAGTTGAACAGTTCGGTGAAAACAGGGAGAACATAACATTAAGCTGTATCTCTCTTCTAATATTTACAGTGCCAAAACAAAACACACAATCGCCTACACCTCAGGCTTCTTTGACCCGTTACCCGTTTGGCCCCGAAGAACCCTACGCCCAAGGTTCCCTTTGAGGGAGAGAGTTGTTTGTTTATACATTATTGTGAAAAGGCTCGTACAATGTAATTTGCGTACATGTGAATGGAAGTGGACGTTCGCGGTGCTTTTTTTTGAATGTCAAACGGTTACTTATTCAACGTTCGAATATGGAACAGTTATTTGTTCATCGTTGAATGTTGAACGTCAAACGAGGAACGAGAAACTAACTTCACATCGGTATGGGTACTCCCACAGTGAAATAAGTAAATAGTGGGTAAAACAGTATTATGCTTGTTCCTTGATCGTCCACTTGAACCGGTTACCGGCAATTCGTATGCTGCCTCGTGCTTCACGCAGTCATAGAAATAGAGGAAATTATAGCCGAGAATTCCTTCGTCTCCAATGGGAGCGACATAAGCGTCCCACTGGAAACGTTGCTGTCCGAGGGCCAAGTCGATTGTGGCCACGCCTTGGATAGCAATATGTTCATTGTTTGCGGTCTGCAGTTTCAAGGGCTCGGGGGGGGGCTTAAGATCAGGTCTCTTTTCGTCAGGAATACTGTTGAAAAGATCTGACGAAACTACAGTCACTGCTGCTCCTGCCTCGACTAAGAGTTCGGTCTCTGTACCGTTGATTTGCACCTGCAAAAATGCAGATATGCCCCAGAATGGCTGTCGGGCCATTCTGATTATGTGCGGGGGTGGGACCGTTACCAAGCCAGACGGCACGGTCCCAGTTAGTTTTCCGACTTAGGCTGAATGACGACGGTCTCCTTAGCTACCAGCTCAGGACACTTGTAAGCGAAGTGGCCTGGTTCACCACACTTGAAGCAAGTGGAGTCAGATTTGCTTTTACCATCGTTTCTGTCAGCAGGTTTGGATCCAGCTTTTGGCTTTTCGCCAGACCCGTTTCCTTTGATCAACTTGACTATACCATTTAATCGGCGGTCGAGGTTGTCATAAAACTGCTTCATCTGCTTCTGCGTGACGAACTCCTACGTTGCCGTCGCTTTGGGTGCTGAAGCCGCTCACTGATGCTTTTCGGCAGGTTGAACAGCGTGAATGCTCAGCGTAGAAACGGGGAGGACTGGGGCTAGTTAGCAGGACAAGGGTGGCGACGGACACGGGGGTATCTCGCCGGCAATCTGTTCGGACGTAGCGGTGATGGGCCGCTACGACTCTCACTACCACCCTGGGCAGTTCGTACCGCTCTCGCATCGGTCCAAGCTAAACTAGCTGGACATTCATATGGTTACATTTCTTCGCCATAAGAATGGTTACTATCGAACTTCTCTCGGAAAGGGTCCAACCGCCGGACTACGTATACGTTTCGCTCTCGCAACAAGGGTAGGTCAGCCGCACCTGACCGACGATCTAGGGAAATCTGCTCTATTTATAGGATTCTAGAGGCTTAGGAATTAATAAAGTAGGAGTGTCACTGAACAGCTCAACCAATGAGAATCTTCCATCTTAAAGGGTCACATGACTTCCTGCTAGAGTCATGAGTAAGAATCTAAGTGTCGTGTGTAAAAAAAGGAAAATACAAAATAAGAAGTCACGTGTACAAAGTATAGAGCCGGGTGTGTGATAGTGCTTACCCGGTCATCTTTGGTGAATGACTGACAGTTATAAAGTATGAGGTTTCTGAATATTAGCATGCAAGGTACGAGAACGAGTAAAACTACTAGGGGGCGCCAGAATTCCAACAACATTTGCGGGTGCGCAACACTATACTAAAATACCGTGAGAATGAGGGCTAAACCACGAAGCCATGCAGTACATGTATTGCAAATTATTTAATGTTTGCGTGACACGTAAGGTAAATGCGAACGATATGATTGGCTCATGGGTTCAAGCATTACAGTTTCAAATTATCACGGTTCAAATGTAATCCGAGCTAGCTACCGGTCCATATATCCTATCCATCACTGCGACGGGGACCAGTCAACTAAACATTGCCAAAACGATCGGATGAACGGTTTATGATGAATACAGGCCCTGGACACTGTGGCCCTGTGTAGTGGTTGCACTGTAGGTTATTTATAGTCAATTTCATTAACCTTAAAGATTGCAGGCCAGTAAATAGGCCCAAATTGCCTGCGTGGACTAAATCGCAATTTGTAGGCTGTCAAATTCTCTGCTATTAGAGCATTTCGTATCACATGGACTCGATGGTTTGTAGAGAAATAGTGTGGAATCTACCAGCAGGACTGCCAGCTTGTATTTCTGAAAGTATCAGAAGAAACAGGGTCCTCCAAATCACTCAATTTTGCAATGGAGTGTAGGCATCAATTTTCAAAATAGCGATGGGCCTCGTGACGCTTTTGAGGGGTGACTGTCTTTGGAGAGAAATATCTTCAAAACGCATCGGGTTTTAAAGACAGGGAACTAAACCTACACTACAAAGTTAATCGTATGCAAATTTATACAAGGCTAAAGCACACTCAGTTCAATGAATTTGGTAAAAAAAATTACAAGCTTGTAAATTTAAAACTTGATTTTACAAAAACCAGGTTCTTGAATGACGGCCAGAATGTAATTTAGTGAAGTAGACTGAGAGTACGCTAGGACTACGTTAAGTCTTATGAAGACTACAATGTACTTTGAGTGACGTGCGAAATAAAAAGTAGCCTTGCTTCAAGTCTGACCACCACAAAAAGATGGGTTTATCAGCCCAAGTTGCAATGAATACTGCAGCGGCGTAAATTCGTTATAGCACCCTCTTTTGGTGAAGGTGTGCGATCGACACTCCAGTTCCAGAAATGTCTTTCCTCGTAATGTTAGGGGTGTAGTCCACTAATTCAAGCCCCATTGAAAACAGTGTAAAATCAGCATTGTTCGGGGTCCAGTAACATGCGTACCAACATCCCTGAGGCATCTGAAACAAACGTTAAATTATTTTATGGTCCCTAATCTTCCACTTTCTTTTTAATTTTCAGTGGGTTAACCGATGACATGTTGAGTTATTCCCACCAAACAAAATTACCCCCCGAAAAGGGATTTTTCCGAAGTCTGCTTGTTGCCATTTTTCACGTGACAACCCTTACCTTTCTTGGGCACTTAAGACCATTTTTCCACCGTATTTTTTAGCCATTTTGCTCTCAGATGAAAGTCCAAAGACCCAGGGAGTTGATTCTGGCAAAGATTTACACAATGTCCTTTTTCAAAAGATACTGTGGGGGCACTTTTAATGCTAATGAACCGGCCAGAAATTCTCACTTGAATTAGTGGACGGTTGATCCGCAATACAGGCAGTTTTTCTAGCAAAGTAAACGCTAGGAATGCAACAGTTGCGAACCGCTGACTCTGGACTTGTGTCAATGGCTGCCAGTAAGGAGTAAACACTTTTCTTCTGTGCTTCAAGACAAGCCGTTTTCAAAGAGTCCTGTGTCAGGGTGTTTACACTTTGCATTTTTCTTGTGTAACATTAAAAGTTTAGAAAGGAATGGAAATAAATAAACCCACTGGAGGTGAGCCTGTTAGCTTTTTGATGGAAGAAAACAACCATTGCAATGAATTGATAATATTCAGATATTAAATACTTCGAGTCGTGTAAATAGAATAATATTTATTAATTATTTTTATATATAGCTCTATGACATATGCCAGTCGTCATGCGGCAACTTCGACGAGAATGGCTGTGCGCGTTCCTTGACTTACTCCTGGTTGTAGCCTCGTTCCCCTACGATCTTGCCGCGTCATATTGGTTCCCGCTCCTCACCCAATCTTAGCCCCTGAAATCCCACTATTTTGGCGATATGAATAAGGAACGTTGTAGATGGGTTTACGCACGACGCAGATTTACGTTTGCGTGACTTACAGAATTGTCGGTGGTGTGCTATAAATACACTGTTTCATCTACGCATGCCCGATTGGAGGGGTTATTTTGAGACGTAATAAGGGCTATATGAATTGGTTCATAGAAGTAGCAGNCACAGCCTTGTTTTCAAACGCGGAAGTGCGCAGATCGACGCTAAAAGCGTCGAATTGGGATCCCTCTATTGGTGCAAGGCGTCTTTTACGTAACTTAGCAAAAGCTTGCCCCGAATAACAAGGTATAGCACTAGTGCATTTACATATACATGTAGTATTGAGAAATCAAATTGTTTTCTTCACGCGAATTCAAAGAACCCGGCGTACCATATTTATTCAAATTTAACTCGCAAAAGGCTTATTCTGCTTCGTATCTTGACAGAGAGAGTTTTTGAGTCTCATCCGGATCCCCACCACTCGGTTTAACGCACAGAACTGGGTATACGAGCCCCCAAATTGGTCCACCGCACTAGCTTTGGTTTCCATTGCACAACATTTTGGTCTGCTGCACATGAGCAACGAACCTTTGGAAGTTTTGCCCTATATAGGTTTTGAGACTGGACTGGAATAAAATGTGAGCACTGATGCAGAGGCCCACTTGAATGGCTCAATGGGCACGTTCAAGGAGACATATTATTTGCTGCTGGGATCTTGCGCAAGAAGCTCAAAGGTCGTGTGTAAAGACGGTGAAGTACAGGACACATGTAACAGTTCGGCAACGTTTACAAGAGTGTAGAGTAAGGTACATTAAGCGTTTTCGAAACGGGGGGACTTTGTTTTCGCTGGTTCATCAATCTACAAACAGCGTTTGCGTGACTTATAGAATTGTCGGTGGTGTGCTATAAATACACTGTTTCATCTACGCATGCCCGATTGGAGGGGTTATTTTGAGACGTAATAAGGGCTATATGAATTGGTTCATAGAAGTAGCAATTTTATTTCTTAATATACGTCTTCCAGTTTGGGGGAAATAAAACGAGACAAAAGTTATTTTCATGGTAGGATTAGGTCACTTTCTAAGTAAACGTATTTCGTGATGAGAAAAGGTGAAATAGTGAGCAAAACGGTGATTTTGGTCCAAAACGCTTTTTGAGATGGCACGATTATCTTCCTGACTGGACGCGTTTGCCTAACGACCAAAACTCAACTGATAACTTTCATTTCCAGACTACGTATATCCTCGCGGGCGAAATAATTCAGTTTTCAGGGATTGAAGACCTAGACAAAGTAAAGAGCAGAAGGTGTTAATTTCTGCAACCGAGGTCTATTTGCCATCCGAACACTCGCAGTGCAAAGGCCTCGGTTGCACGTATACACGATATGTGAGCTACATGTAACCGTCGCATCTCATGAACCGCCGCATGTCGAATGTAGTGATAGGTGCGGTGTGAAAAAGACTCGTAGGACAGAATCGGAACTGTGTATACGACAGCGAAACGGGAGCAGATCGGCAAAAAAGAACCCAGCGGGGAAAATACCTAAGACCAGAGATGAATCACTACAAACTAAAGCGGAAGAAGTACTACATGTATACGTGTGTTTTATTAGCTCAAGAAAGGAACTTCGTCATAAATGTATTAAATTCGCCCAAGGAACAAGGGGTACAATACTGCTTTTCGTCACAAATACACGAGCTCACCATGGCCAGCCAAGTTAGAGCAAATTAATCGGTGCAGGTACAAATAGCTGGTTAGAGAGGCTACTCAATTCTAACGTACAGCAGAAAGCAAGTCGTTTCCAACAATGATAGACCAGTGTGTTTTAATATCGATCGAATTTATTGAGACCAAGGGCTATTTTGTTCAAGGACAGATGGGTCTTTTTGACAAGTTTGCTATAACTTAAACATAGACCACAGAGGAAAAATCCAATATGCATTTTTATATTTTTCTTAGTACTAATAGTCTATGTATATGTGAGTCGAAACGTTCAAGCAATTTACATGTAGGTACATAATACATGTATCTGTAACCTCTACTAAGGAATCAGATGTTACTTTTCAGACTAGATGAGATTTGATGTTTTTTTCGTGATGGGGGTGGCAAGTAATAGGTTTGCGACAGCACCATGCGATTGTACATGGTGAAACAGCATATCTATCAATGAACAACTGATAGATAAATAATATAGTTTTATCATGTTTCAGAGTTAATTAAATTTTACATGTCCAATTCTAAAACAAAGTATAAACACTGTACACTATTAATCAATATCCTAAACACATTAGTTTTTGAAACATGTTTCCAAACTAATAGCATCAAAGTGTTTAGCATTAGAAAAAAGTCTTTAATTAAGCGCGTTCTTGTTTTTCTTGCTCTTCTTGTCTTGTATGCTTGTTTGTTACTGATATTCCGTAAGTTTTACTGTTTCCAAGCTCTTGGATTAACTTACTTTTGAATTAATCCAGCACCAGATTAGTTAAACAGTATCGTTTGTTGGCGTGTTTGAGAGCTAAGTATTATATGTCCAGTTCCACAACAATCAAACACTACACACTATCAACAAATAGAGTAAGTAGATCAGCTTCTAAATATGTCTCCTAACGGCACTTTTAATTTTAACAAAAAGATATGAACCTTTACTTTTTGTTCGATCAAATGAGAACAAATGAAATTCCTCATAAACTTCGAAGACTTTGTAATTTATTTTCATCAGTTGGATAATTGTTTTTATAAACAATAAACAAGGTGTAATAATCAGATATTTAACTGGTGTTCAAATTAGTATTCGTCTCTGAAACTTTTTCGGAGGTCACAAGTACCCGTCCTGGGGTAATAAGTTTTTCCGCTTTATGCGAGCTGTTTTACTTGTTTGTAGGGTTTCCAAACGTCATTGCGAGCGCGCGCAGGCGAGAATAGATCTCATCCCATTCCAGATAGCCTAATTCAAGATGGCGGTTACCGTTCTCAATCAACTTGAAGGAACTGCGACCGTGCAACATCCGCTTGTTGTTGAACGTCAGGATGTCTCCTGGAACCAAAAATGTAAAAGAAAAAATATAAAATATAAAAGAAACCGAAAAGATAAAAATGAATCCGAATCCCATTCAGTAACGATAATATATCACGAATAACCTGCTTTTCAAAATCAATTGTGAAGGAAGTTACTATTACAGTGTGTTTGGGAAAACCGAGATTTATTTCTTCCTTTCTTGGACATGGCTAAATATTTTGGAAATTGGCAACCACCATTTATTAACTAATGATGTGCTCTTTCTTATGACACCAAGAAATTCAATTTACTGTCACAAATGACTAAGCACGAAGCAGTTCAATCAACCATGTCAGAACTGGTCTTGCACCAGATAGATGTTTTGGCCGGGTAAAGAAGCTTGGATCTAAACAAGGGTCGCTCAGGCCGACGAAGAACATCAGGGCTTTCCGTGAGCTGCCACAAAGAGACCCACATGGGCTGGGAACTGTCGCAGTTAGATAGGCTGCTGTGAATCTGGTGCAAGACCATTAAATTGGATATCTTGGTGTCATACGAAAGAGGACATCATTAGTTAATAAACAAGGGTTGCGAATTTCCAAAATATTTACGGATGTCCAAGAAATAAAGAAATCAATCTAGGTTTCCTTTTTTTAACACACTATAGCAAGTTCAATTCAATAAGCTTGATAACAATTAACGCCAATTATGCTGATGAAACAACTTAGAATTTGTTATTATTTATAATCTAAATGTTTATGCTATATTAAAAAAATAAAGGTTTAGAAATCAACATAGTCTGTCTGGTACCACCCCATGTAACATATTTAATACATTGAATAAGATATAAAATTCCGGGAACACAATCAAAAATGGCTTCCCCATGTACAGGATCTACCAATTCGGGTCTTTTAAGTTTAACCCCTCACAAAAATGATCATGATGAGGTCCATTTGTCTCGCTTTTAACACGCAGTAGACTTTGAAGCACACTTCAGTCTATCAAAAAAACCCTGCTTAGTCTGCTTAGTAGCGCTTTCATGAAAAAAGAGGTACGCCTGTTATTGCCTTGACCTTGAAATACTAACTGGACAGCGTGGGTGTGAAACTGTTGTAGGGATGCTGTTACATACAACAGTACATCCACATCACGTCGACGATACTAACAAATACATGGCATTTTCCACACCCTCTCAGCAATACATGGTTGAGGGTAGGGGACCTATAGTACAGAGCAGTAGATTTTGTTTTCAAGGTTCTGCGTCTCAGTACGTGAACATGTACCTATGCAGTGTACAACGTTTGAGTCTTTTGGATCTGACGACGATTGGCAGGTGGATCGGTTGGGGGGTGGCATGTTAAACTACCTGCCGTACGATACCTAGATCATTTATTTTTGGCGTGTAGGAGCTTGTTGCACGGTACTTGCTCAGCAAAACTCCGTTGCTGCGTTATTTGATCTGACGCTTTCTTCCGTTCTTTCCACCCCACTCTGTCTTTCGTTATAATGGTTTTATAACGTACAACTGCCAGTACGAAATACATGTACATGCAAAATGCTATGTGAGCCAGAATGCAAGAGTGCACATAGACCAGTTCACCAAGATAGACCAGTCTTATTTGTGTGTGCGTACGCATAAATGGCAAGTGGAGGCGACAAGCTCGAGCGGCCCATTGAAAATGTACAAGGCGCCACATCTCAACATCATTTTCTCTCACAGCTTCTTCACTTTCCGTCGGCACATGTTTTGCAGATGTTGTCAGCCCGATCAAATCCTGCTTTCTGTGGACACTTTCGTAGGGATTTCAGAAAGCTGGCCAAACCTGTCTCCTCATAATGAGTGTAAAACACCTTAAAAGTACAGTTCAGGAAATGTTTGAATGACAATGTTATTCTGTACCTTTCTGCATTTTGTACTTGAGTACGTTTTCCGGTTGCTGGAGCATCTTGAAGTATTTATCAAGGGCGCGGTAAATGGGCAGCACCTGGTCAACGGGAACTCGGAGCATGGGGTCCCGGCTGTGGTTGCTGAGGATAATGGCCTCGATGTTACCACGTTCGTTAAGCCTGTCAGAGAATAGAATTCTTGAGATATCTCAGGCTTCGGCGCACAATAGACAATGTGATTTGGACCAATACTTCATGGAATTTGCGCGGTAGCCCGAAAGCTAACCTGGGGGTTGATTCTTCCACTGTTTGACTTTGCTTGGTGGAAAGCCAACGGAGTACAGCATTAAAGCACGTATGTTCTCCCTTTCCACTTAGTTTGTGTATAATAGCGCCATGGTTTAAGCGCATGCGCAAAAATTCGGCAAAGTCGTGGTCACTTTCTGTTGCTTGTTAAAATGACGACGCCAGTCAGCAAACGACTACACGTATACCGAAATCAATCTCTGGATATTTTCTGCATTGTGTGAAAGTTTGCTGAATTTATACCAGAGAAATTTAATCAGGCTTCAGATTTCAATTTGGGATGTGTTTCTTGTTAATCATAAGTGGCATTTTGGAGGAAACGGGATGAAAAATGTCTATGTATGTTACATATTGTAAAAAGGGGTATTTTAATTAAACTCGAAAATCTGAACTGTTCTCCAGTTTTTCCACACATGCTGCATATCTTGATTATTGAAAGAGTGTTTGAAAGAGGTTACCACGTTCTGTATAAGCTATTGCGAATTGTCCTTTGTTAGTTTGATCAATTTCGGCTCTCTGTTGACCGGTCTGTCGTGATTTATGTGTGCACGTTCATGTACTGTAGGCCTACATGTGTAATCCATCAAACTCTATAACCTCTATTATAACATAATGAGCAGCCATTTCCCATAGACCCGTGTGTTACAAATATGTTAACGGCGCTCCGGCGAAGAAAACAGATTTGGGAAGTAGTTCTGCTGTCAGCGGGCAAGTTCAAATCAGCAGTGGGCAAGGTCAAGTGACGATTACTCCAAAACTTTATTTCGACTTAAGTTGCCCAAACGATGAATGGTTTGGACCAATCCATTTTCAAACAGGAACTGGGGCAACGGGTCGTATGAATAAAAACTAGCAAATGCTATGAAGTTCAAGCAAATGCTATGAAGTTCAAGCAAACAGAAAAAGCATTTACTGATAAGTAAAAGCATTAGAATAAGCAATTGTTTGAATTTGTATGAATAAAATGTTTCTTTTACTGTTCAGCATCTGCTTGTACAAATAGTAGCAAATGCTTTATGCTTGTGGCTGACTTCACAGCCATACGGTTTTGCACAATAGAACTTCCATTGTCTGCACGTACAGACACACATAGTGCAGCGCAGTGCCGTATCTTGAGACCTCAGCATGGCAGATAAGCACGATGGCAGTAATTTTTATCGCAAAAACCTTGATGAAGAAATTTGCTCTGCCACTCTCAAATCGGTACAACTGCCTGCATCTGGTTTCTTGAGATTCCCTCCGAAAGGCATACAGCTTTTCCTATCGAATGGCATTCATGAACACTGCTATTTTGAACATTAGTAAATGCTCCTCGTTTTCAAGCTTGCCCTGACCCAGTCTTGAAAAATGTCAAGTAAATACTACAATTCTGTAGAACTTACTCATTTTTATTCATACAAAATGAAGCAACTGCTTATTGTCAAGCATGAGCTTAAAGAGTAAAAAATTGCGTTAAAGTAAAAGTGTTTTCTTCATTATTATTCATACAAACACGAGTAGGCCTAAATGCTTCAAAATGGTAGTAAAAGCTAATGCTCCTTTTTCTTCACCACCCATGGTCCATGAAGTACACACAGTCGGAAACCGCCCTCACACTTGCTCAAGTGAAGGTTACCTGATAACAGGGTGTCTGCCGTGTAGGTAGAAACGTCCAAAATGGTCTGTTCCCTTGTCAGAATATTCAAACTGGTAGGTCGTTAGGAGACGGAATGCTTCCGGGTCAATTTCCTTGAGATCCATGGCGACCTTGAAGCCGTCCGAAATGAGGTTTTCGCCACCTTCCCCCTTGGAATGCTCGATGCAGTGCAGCATTACGAACTGTCGGACAAGAAATCTCGACTGAAGCTCTACTATTGTGAGTAACGGCACATATAGTAGCCACTAGAAACGAAACGTTCCTTTCTGTCGAACAAGTTATGAGCAAACTGGCGACAAGCCTTTCACAGCTGTCCAATGATGCATTGGCAACTCTTGTTACCCTGGGCAGGGATTTTGCTAAGCAATCTTAAGGGAGTCAGTTTATTATAGCCAAGGTTCCTGATGGGAAAACACCTTACTTGTGTATCTGAATACAAACTGATTGGTAGCAAGTCCCAACACGAAAAACAAAATGACACCACGCAGTATATGAACGAAAGGGCAGACGTTCACTTCGAGTTCTCAGCTTGGGGATGGTGTACTCATTATGAGAATATCTCAGCACAAATCGCACTGGCAAGTTAAAAGGAAGTCTCCATTTGTAAATTTTCACCCAAGTAAAATAACTGATGGATAACTAAGAATTTATCGACGATTTCGAGATAAACAGAGCCTTTTGAGTAACAAAGGCTTTGGTAATACATGTAGTGCGAAACTTACCCCTGGCTCATGCATGTAGTAAGCGTAATCAGTGTGCAGTGCAAGCGCACCTGACGTGTAGCCAACGCTGTTTGGATCATCTTTACTCTTTACTTGGCAAGTTACCCTGCAGAGGGAAACGTCGATTCTTGAACTCTGCATCATTTAACAGAGGAGTTAATTGATTCTTTGAGATTGCTTATGAACATTTGAAATTACTGTGTAATGTTTCAAACGTGCTGATTTTGTTCCAACTTATACAGCTTTTCCTGGCAAAGAGCAAATATGAGATTTCGAATTGGTGTGAAACGAACCCGTAAATAGTAGATCGAAGATAGGCCACCCGTCCTGCCAGCTTGTGCAGCTGCCCGAGTTCTGCTGGGGCATTTTTCACCACAGCAATCCCTCGAGCCATCACCTCGTTCAGCCAGCCGTATAGGACTTGGTCGTCCGTTAGCACCTCACCAAAATCAAAGCACTTTGGGAAGACGTCAGCACCCAAGAAAATCATCTCTGGATTGAATAGCTGGTCATCCGGGGATTTATCAAAGCGATAATATCTCAGCCAATCAGTAGTAAATTGGCTCTTGTGACTGTCGTCCCATTGGACAATTAACTTTGTCCCGTCGGAAGATAATTCAGCGGAGTCAGCCACAACGTCGACCTCCACTATCTGCGCGCTTGGTAAGCGGCCCAAAGCAGTAGGGTGGAAACAATCTGGACAGTGACAATTGTCCCGAAGCCAGACGAATGGAAAGGCCTGGCTTTCAGCGCCACCTTCCCAGGAAACAAGGAGTTGCTTCTTCTCGGTGTCTACCTCCACGTTGGTCAGCTTTTTGAAGTCATTCTTGCCAGGGTCAGCGGGTGACGCTGTACTGGTTAGTGGCTGCGGTGGAATAGTGACGAACACCTGTGATGCTTGGGTGCAGTAAAGCTTGGCAGAGGCCTTCCACAAAGCATCCTGCTGGTCACGAGAGTGACAAAAGAATAGTTTCTGGCTGGCATTTTCCTTGCGCAGTGAATGCAGTGTGCTCCGTGTATTTCCGAGACCATTCATGCAAAAGGCATATCTAGGTGTCGACACTCGCGAGAAAAACTGAGCCAAATACGTGCGCCGTAAAAACGAGGAAGCCATCTTGGTGCGCTGTAGAATAAAATAGATACTGTTATTGTCAATCATACAATATTATTCGTCCATTACAATGTGAATATACATTAACGACTGTTAAATATTACATTACCGGACAAATGTTATAGTTAGGAAACATGCAGTGAATATTCAGCTCAATTTGTTTTCATGCATATTACTGTGTGGGTTGAAAAATCAAAGGGGAAGGACTTCCTAAGGTTGTCTAAAATATTTTACGACAGAGGTAGAGGGTGTATTGTAATTGACTTTTTTGTATGCAGCGGTTATAGTTTCTGCGAGTTATGATTCATAACATTGCTGGTCGTCTGTATAAAACATAATCAGTAATCATTAAATAATCACCAATAATTACCACAAAGTTGTAACGATCTCGACCACGAAACTATCGCAAACACCACAAATATGAATCCTATTTCTTTTTAATAAATATGAACGCCCACGTCATAAATTAACACCGATGGTATACCCAGCACGATATGCAGTAAAGATGCACAAGCTGTATATCTTAAGGCTATTGTGCCTATGACACCCTGTCAGAAATCTGAAAGGAATGCCAAAGATTCCATCAACACAAAAGAAGACACAAGAATGGGGGAGCCCCCCCCCCCCTTGCCGCATATCATGCGTCATATGACCAATGGGTACCTGGCTATACCACCAAAGCGTGAACGAGTGGCAATCGTAGCTATCCATACTAATGGTGCACAATAAGCCTTTGAGAGTTAATTCAGAATAAAATCTTGTACGTTAAATTATCTGATTGCACATAAACATAAGTTGAATTCCCCAAGACTAAAGACACTGTTGCCATACCTCGTGATTCTGGGCAAGCCTTTGCACAGCAACCATCATCTCTGGAATGGGCTGGTGCCTTATGGTTTGTGCCCTTCTTATCCAGTGAAAAAGGGTATTGTTGAAAGGCATTTCTTACGTAACTAGGCAATCGCTTGCCCGAATCACAAGGTGTAGCAAAAGTGCCTTTACCAGATTTTATTCAAATTTTACTCGCACAAGGCTTTTTAGAAAAAAAGGTGGATGCACGGCCGCCGGAATTTTTTTCCGCGGGAGGGGGAGGGCACTATTAGGGGTAAAACCTTTATTGGCTAAAATAATGAACAAATAGCGAAGGGGTTCAATTTTGAGATTTCTGTTCAAAAGCAAATTGTTGGTTTCTTTTATCCCCTTATACATGTATCTATTTTATAAAAACAATTCTCTTCCTTTCCCATTATTATTCTTCATTTGTATCCCAAGAGGGGACAGCATCCCTCTTGCCCCACTTGCGGCATCATGGGTAGATGGTCTCTGCTCTGCAAGACCCGGCCACGTCCCAACTTTGACCACCATTTAAATCTGCTTTGGGCACTAGGCCCAACTCTGGACACTCATCCCAATTGTGCCGATACAGTTCAGTATGTCCAACTGTACACGCAGCTGCGTGTTCACGTGATCGTGCATACTAGTTCAATATCATGCCTGTAAACAGGAGTGAAAGCTATACAAGTTTGAATTTTGTCTAATGTTAATTCTTCGAAAATTAATACAATCAATGATTCAACCCTCAAATGAGACAACATTTTTTAACCTAACGTAAATGCGGGAGCACAAAGAAATACACGTTGGAACTTATAAGTAATTATATCCCTGGAAACTACCTTGTATTCAAGCTTTACATATGTTATTTAAGTCTTTACTTCATTACCGGCCAGAAATAATGAAAAGTAAATTAAAGCAAACAATGAGAAAATTTAGAAAAAAGGAACATGGTGGCATGTGATTTTCATTTGCTGCATATTGTGGCGAAACAGGGTAGCTGCGCAGACTTGTGTTTAGTCTGGGTCATTAATAATTCGGGCCATCTAATCATGCATTAAACATGCGCGCAGCAACCAATCAGAGGCGCTGGCTGCGTGGGTTGCCGGGACTTCTCAAGATGGCAGCGTGCTAACCAGAGCTCTGTGGAGTTGTGTTGTGTTCTGAGTTTCGAGTGTAAATCTGACGTACGACCGCTGGTGGTTGGGGATCTACCTCAAGTGTACCTGGTGCGATCGGTTAGTGGGGTGCTTGTTCTCAGTTGCCGGAGCTGCCGATTATATCAGATCTTTTTGAAGATTAGGAAA
>NW_019091400.1:734828-758278 GCF_001949145.1 Acanthaster planci
TTTGTTGCAGTTTGGGAACTGTGTTGCTTCGTAAGGCAGTATAGATTATTGTTATAAGTCTACACCGTTGTGTTGTACAGTTACGAAGATTGTATTTGCTTGTGTGGTCAAGACTTATTAGTTATAAGCCATCTGTAGATTATTTATTTAGACTTGAGAGTTACCCTGATCACTGTTAGGGTTACCTGGTTATCGTGAGGGTTACCCTGATCACTGTGAGGTTTACCCTGATCACCGTGAGGGTTATTCTGGTGTAGGTTAAGGATAAGGCTGATTAATCACGTTCGTGGTGCAGTAGATCGCGTAGGACTACCTGCCCGTGAGGATAATTTTGTATATAGTTAATTGCTGTTGTATATAACGGATAACTGAGCACTAACACTGAATAAACCATCGTGGGATTTAGCCAGTCCTGTATCACTTATTGACATCTATCGTAATCTTTATTGGCATTGGGATCAATTACCTAATCACAGAGCGGTGGTAAACTTCCACCAAACGAACAGCCCCTAAGGCATAGTCCACCGTTCGTTAACTGATATCCCCCCTTGCGTGTGGATAGCCGCTCATTCTTGCGTAAGGTTAAATAAATATATTTGTGGGCTTAGGCCAGGTCAATTCTATCTCCGCTCAGGCCAGTCTGCTGGTCCGCCACAAAAAGGTGTTAGTTGTCCCGCCACAATATGAACACGCGTGCGTTTTAGTGCGGAATCCAGCACAACGGCTGAAGGGGATTGCTGATCAATTTTTAAAAATACATAAAAGTTAGGAATGAAGGAAAGAGCAAAAACGTCAGAACTACAGTTCAAACAAGTACAAAATATTGCAAATTGACGAAAGCAAATGAACTTCTGAACAACACTTACGATAGCAAGCGAACAAGGCGAAATTGCAGTTACGAAAGCCGAAATCCTGTATTTCAGCTTTCTTAAGGGGGGCACCAACTTTCAGTGGTGTGCTTTTGTTAGCCTTGTTCAATCTCCATTCATCCGGGGTTTTTTTGGGGGGGCACCTGGGGGCACGGGGGTACACGTGTTCTCCAGGCCCCCGTGGCTACGGCACTGCCGAAGCGCCCCCGGTGAAGCCTACGTACTCCAGCCTATACGGGCACGTCGCGCTGTCAAAAGGGTGAAAATGGTAAAATTCAAAGTGAGACTCACCCGTGGCTCTAGATGTGGAGTTGCAACCAGCAGCAGCGAATAGTCTAGCTCCTAGCACTAACGTATCTATACACAGTAAATGTTTGAAATGGATATCAACGATTGATCTGGACGAAGACGACAGTCCAGAGTCGAAAACTGTATTTGAGGTCCGTTGCTGACCTCTGCTCCCCTCATGTGTTGTCATAGTTTATGACTCAATTCCTCGGACGGTGGTTAATTTCTGGAGTATTTATCTAATCCTGTTTGTACGTGAGCTAAAAACGATTTCTATTATCCCATTTAAATTATTGGGGAAATCATGAAATTGAAAAGCGATAGAAATTTCATTCCCTGGGAGTAATGTACAGGATTTAAAAAAAGAGAGAAACACCTTTAAAACACATCCATGAATGGGAAAAGACACATTTGCACTATACAGCGCACCTTTGCTCCGAACTTAACTGAAGGGCCGAGCCATCTTAAAGTATTTTGGAGAGGATGGGCCTCAGTACTTGTACTTATTTTTCAGTAAAGCATTTCTTATAGGATCGACCACGGTGAATTTTTTCTGATCGGTTTCAATATCCTTTAACACGCCTTTTCCTTTTGCCTCGATTCAGACTTACAAATCTTCGTGACAAAAACATCATACCTTGATTGTTATCCTGCACTTTAAGGAAGATTTCTGTGACAATCTGCTTTCAAGAGGCTCCATTAAATTTAGAGTTCACCGTGACATCCCTGCCCAGACATCGGGCCCGGCCGGTTGCTCACTTAGACGGTTTGACCATGAAAACACCGATTACTATCAAATCCTCTTTCGGTTATTTATTAGCCAAACAAAGCTAAAAGTATCGCTTCATCCCCGGTGCCGTGATTTTCACATCGATATACGCCTATGCAACGATCTTCATAACAAGTCACTTCGCGTTGAATTACTTCAGAAAATCAGTAACAGTTTCAACAAACCTGCGAGTCCACAGCGGTGACGAGGTAAATTAAAAACGTGAACAGATGCTTCAGGCAAGATAAAGGTTGAGATATCTCAACCACAAAGTGTGCCCACCAGCGTGCTATTCCAAAAATTCCCCAATTCAACATGGGGCGGGCTAGACATCCTCCGGAATACCTTCGATTTGTAGGCATTTTTGACGCCGATGGGCCTCCCACATCCTAAAGGTAATGTTAGTACATATAAAAAGCATTCAGGGATGTGCCAGCCAGCTTAGACAGATTGGTCAGTAAAAATAACACTGGACTGTTGTGCGCGTTGCCCTTTGTTTGCCGTTGAAAAGGGGGACGCAAAATGTCGAAACGTTGTGTTCTATTTTTATTCAGCTCCATACATCGTTTCTCTGTTAAATAAATTTGCAGCAAGATATGGGACGGAGAGAACCCCCCTGCCTTTGTGTTGGTCATTGTTTGATCGGAATCTCAGGAATTCTTTACTGACTTCTGGGGGGGTGTGTGTTAGGTAACAATAGTTATATAGTGTGTATATAGGGATTGGGCAGGTAAGGGGGTACCCCTCCGTCCCATATCTTGCCTGGTATACTTAAGCGCTGGATGGAACAGGGCACCCAACAGACTTTAGCCTCTCAATCTTGGTCTGGCACGGCTAACATGTTTCCCCAAAGAAGGCAAGAGTTGGTGTCATACTGCCTCATATTTCTTGAATGTTCCTTTTGTCTGCACTTCACTTGGCCACCTCCCGCGCGAATTCCTATATTTGAGCATAAAAAGTCTAAATAAGTCAAAATCTGGAGATCGAGGTGTCATTAGAGAGGATGCACGTCCCTCTTTCCATTACAACTAAACACATCTGATGTCCAAATTCGTTTTCATTACTGAAAATATCAGAGAAAGAAGGCAAAAGTTGGTGTTACACTGTTCCCCATTTCTTCAATAACTCCTTTGACTAAGTGCAACGGGCCATCCTGCGCCAAGTTGGGTCCCTATGTTTAAACATTTTTTCACAGTACTCTGCCGAACTGAATAGGCCTGTAGGTTATGTACATCGACAATTGTTTCCCGTAATCCGCAGTGTTTTATGCCTACGTTCACTGTCATCTGTAGAACCGTCAAAGTCGAAAGCAAGCTCGATTTTGGAGATTAATCCAGTGCTCAGAAAACGTACGGAGATTAGTGGAAGCACCATGTGAATCTGTTTTCAATGGGTCCGGCGCTCAAGCTTATTGCCTCTGCCGACCATTTAGGTGCATGCGCACATAAATAAAGCAAATTATTAGCGAACTGTTCTATGATTTCAGCACACAAAAAGCTGGAACGTTGGATATTTCATGTTCCTTAAGTATATTGGGCAAATCCTGCAAAAACGCCTGTAATGTTTACTGGTTTAAGACGGTTACGGATGACAACAAGAAGGAGCCGTACTCTGATTGTTTCGAGCCACATAATAGATGAATCGAGTGACCATGGCTACACCATCACTGATCATTATTTGGCAACTGCCCGCGGCAATATACCAGCGAGATGTTATTAGTTTTGACTCGGGTCACCGCACATTCCCTGGCTATTAATCACACTCCAAGCATAACAACAGTATCGGCCATTTATTGAGAGGGAGTGCTCGGGGTTGATAATGTTTGTCAATGAAACATTTGTTTGTTTTTTGGTAGGGTTTTTTGGTTGTTTTGTTTTGTTTTGTTTTTTGTCTGTTTTTTGTTGGCCATGGTTAGTTTTTATAAAAAGTCACACGTGTCGTTTATTTTGATTTCCAAACGGGGAAAACACAAAACAGCTTTCAAAACATGGAGGCAAATCGTTTAGGTATATGCTTACACATTTACTAGAATCAGATCGAAACTTTTCATCCATTGAAGCACAGTCAATGTTAACTCCAAGAATCTCATCAGTAGTAAAAATGACACGATGGCATTACATAATTGGGATATTCTATTATAATGTTTGTCCCAAAGTTGAAAGGAAAATGTTAACAATTCTACCAGTTACCACTGAAAGCGCTCGTTAGCTGGTTGGGGGAAGCAACGTGGAATGAGTTTTATTGCTCACAATGAGAGGTGAAGGCTGACTGGCTAATATAGCACGAGGGCATGATTTTCCGCGAACGGTATGTGGCTTTATATGATGTTGCTGTTGTTTTTCGTAAAAAAGTCAGATGCAAAAAAAATTATAACAACACGCAGTGGACAGCCACCGTGTTTGATAGTATAATCTGGTTACTATGCCAACGCATATCTTTGACCTCTATTATATCACTGCGCCAGCGTATATAAAAGCCATTGTGCTGTAAACAGAAGCCACTGTTCTTGACAGTCACTCGATACAGACACAATTCCTCCATTGTTTTTGGTAAAGTTTTGTTTTGTATACAATATGGGGGTTCACTTTATATCTGATTTGATCACAGGTGGCAAAATAAAAATGCTATTACAATGCAATTCTATTTCACTAGACGGTTCGCCTTTGTAGTGTCGGTTCTTAATTTTCAGACTCAATCAGGGAACTGCTTTCCAACGACCTGAGATTAAGGCTCCTGTTGACTCTGTTATGGCCGGCCTTGCCGGACCGCCCTGCATGGAAATACCAGATTGGGAGAAGTTTCTGGCATAGTTCTTTGTCGAAAGGCCCTACATGTCTTTGTGAACGTTAACTTCTGTAACGAATTTTATTTAGCTGCCAGATACCGATTACCTACAGAACGACATTCATCGTGCTTTCAACTGCCGTCCAGTTGATCGAAATGTTTGGCACTACATTGTGGATGAATACACGGGTAAAAAAAAAATATCAAGTAGTAACACCTTGAGGCCAAGACTCACTGACGTAGAGCATTTACTAATTCGAGCTGGCAAATTTGTTGTGTTTTTGTCCTTGAGAGACCTTGACCGTTACATACCGTGTAGGTATATGGTATGATAAATTTACACCGGAAGAAATACTCGTTAACTTTTAGCCTTGCTTGTTAGTTTTCGACATTTTAAATGCTAATAAAATGAACGAGCTGGCACCCTGCATCTGTTTAAAAACCTGCCAAGATGGTAATGCTGTGATTTTTTTATGAGCCCATTATGAATAAGTAAACCTTTTTCGAATAATACTGAATTATTCGCGGCTCTTAAAGGGTTCTAATGACGAGGGAATGTCGTACAGCTCAGTGGCGTGGTTTCAAGGTAAGGAACAATACCACCGTCAAGGATGTTACCGCCAGCGGCTGAAAAAAACAAAACACCAGGACTAAAAGCCATTGACGCTGCAGGTGTTACGGGCATCTGCCATGGGCTTGATTTTCAGTGCTGCATGTTTTGGTAAAACAGCTTGTGTATTTTTTGTTCATGTGAGAGTGTCTTTGTGTCGACAGTATTACATGTTCTTCTTTTAAATGATCTTTGCAAATAATACCATTTGGTTTGCCGTGTTTTAGAATGGATGCGTCCACATGTTGTACCCCATGAGGTTAAAATTCTACAATGCTGAACTCTTTGAATACCGTACCAAGGAGCGTGGCGAATTGTTGTTGCTATTTTACATGTCCTGGGTGTTTCACCGCGCATTCACCGACGTCATTTTCTAAACACTGCATACCCAATGTTGTCCGAAGGCTGGTGACAAAAGACCATTAGACATGGTATATACGAAAAAGTATACTCCTCTTGGAAATGTTCCTCGTTACGTCACGATTTTGTATGATGGAAATGTGCTTTTCAGATCAAAAAGTTCAAATTGCGTACGTATGGTTGTTGAAACAACCACAACGTACCCTGCATCTATAGACCACTCTCATTTTGCCTACAACATGTATGGGCGGCCAAAGCTTGCAGAAATGTCACCTTTGCTCAGTTTTCGATGTTATATTAGGAGAGCACTATCTCATAATAGATACTCAAGGGTCTCTCAACTCACTCTGTACAGTAATGTAACAGGTTCCAGATGTTGAACAAGCATTTACTTTTTATCTGGAATCCTCACATAATTTCTGTTATTTTGATGCTAAATTCATGTGAATATTTTATATAACATATGGAAATAAATAAACTAGAATTAACTAAATTAAAGGAAACTGTTTCCCTTCATGGGCAATTTTTTGGCTTGTTTTCAGCAAGAATGGTCACTTAGTAAAACTTATTTAAGGTAAAAAGTTTGGCAAAAGGACTAATTAGTGTGCATAAACAAGCCAAAATGGTCAAGGTTATGTCAGCATGGCCAGGCTACCAATGCAACTGCTTGTTGGCTGCGTCCATTGTAGTCAATGAAGGGCTCTTCACTGATTCAGTCTGTTCTCCTAGACTAGGTACACTCATTTCGTCTGCATTGACGTCGACATTATAATTTGCAGCTGGTCCTTGTTGATTCCATATAATTGATCTGCATGGCCAGATGTACCATATTGATTTTTTTCCTGATGAGCATATCACGTGAAAAACTGTCTCAATGTCGTATCTCGTAAACAGAATGAGAATTACGACCTTGTTGCTCTTACACGACAAAGTCCTGTTCCTAACATTATTCATAATTCAAGAACACTTAAAATATAGTTGTTGAAATATAATTTCAAGAAAACTTAAAATGTAATCGAACATGACACTTTTCCCGTGTGGTACATGTCGTCGCCGCTTTTATGAAGTGATGAAAAGGCACACAGTTTTGGACAATTGAATATTCAAAATTTAATCCTAAGATATCTAGGAGAGATGGAACACAAACTGTGATCGGTCCATCAGAGCCCGTCAAGTTTTAAACCAAGTCTGAAGCACACTGTCAAACATTCTGTAAATTTGCAAAGAATCCTGAGCCCATTGATATTAGGCCTACATCGGCTGTGTGAATGTGCAGAGGCAATCAGCGGATTATATTGTACCTGAACAGCGTTTTAGTTCTGTACATATATTTACGAAATTGTGGAACTCAACTGGAATTGCGCATGTGCTTTGGTTTCTCCACGGTTGTAGTCACGACTGAACGAAAATGTCTGATTTTTCTTCTCGGCTTAATTTTAATTAATAAAGCACTTTATCCACAAAAGTATGACACAATCATCACAAGAAAGTTAAACAAAAGAAAATGGCAAAACCAAAAGTTCGATGATGTGGGTTTGTGCATTCGGGTGAATATGAAAATTGATCTTAACGTTACATAGAGAAAAAGTGTACATTTACATACACATTGCATCGTTGGATAAATCTGACATAAAGTTAACAGACAACGTAAATTTTGTCAAGGCGGACAGGGCAAAGTATCTCATGGAAAGTGCAACACTCCGGGGAACTCACACCGTTACAATGGGCATGAGCTCTTACCTTACTGTTTGTGTGAAATCTGTCCTCGCTATTAAGGTCTGCAACATCTGCTGCAAAAAAACCATTTCAGTTTGTTTCTATTTAAGCAAAATCATTAAAACTAGTGGAAAGATTCAGAGCAAGTTGCAACAGAAATTATTTTTTTAAGATAATGAATACCAAAATACGTTCTTCATCAAATATAAAAACTCAGTTCTGGAACATCCACAGGGGGAAGGTTTTATCACGTATTTCTAAGTCAAAACTGTTCTTTTTTTTGCAACACGTTTCGGCAACACACATGCAAATAAGCATGCGGTTCTTAATATCAGATACCCTATTCTAACTTCTTAGAAAATCCTCTTTATTTTCATCTTTCAGCAGGAAATTAATTATCCTCTGAACCTTACCGTATCGTTCTTCCCAGTGCTGTTTAGAAGTCTACGTCTGTCATCTACTTGTGTGACATAACATAAATTTCTTCCACCTGGTATTAAGGTCCACAAGCGGAAAAACTTAAAGGCTAGCCGTTTCATAGCCCCACGGTGTATCCTTTCAAAATTAAGAAGTACGTACTTGGTCATTTCTTGTCAATGAATGACCAATAACCTTTGAAGTTTGCAACCTTCAGAACTAAAAGCGCCGAAAGCTCAAAAGCGGAAAGCAGCTGAAGACGGCAATGCAACCTTTCATTTGTGCAGTGTTAAAAATTCACAAACTTTTTCAATTGGCTAAAATCATTGGTGCATGAATCATGAGTTGGTGCATTTTATTTTTTGGCGTTAAGGCAGAGTGAGAGTCACACGGCTTTTCGAAGAAGCTGCTGGAGTGCGCAAATAACGAGGCTAGGCAGCTGAAGTCACATCACCCAAAAATGTGCTAGAGAGCCGAAAAATGCCCCAAATAATTCAATATGCTCCAATATCGACATTCAGATAGATTGTGCCAAATTTGAAAATAATATCTAATGGCAAAATGTAAACACATACTGAAACGCCCTTTTGTGGTCGCTGCAGCACGACAAAATGACGTCATGTTATAAATTTGCAACCAACTATCATTACTACCAGATTAATGGCAAGTTGGTCACTGCATGTGGAAGTCAGGATGGAGGACCCAGGGGTCTACCCTGGTCCATCAGAGGTCCCTACATTCGTGAAAAGGGCTAAAACGTGGAAAAACGACTTCTCGGATTTTTTAACTTTCCCCGTAGAGAATTCCTAGGGAATTTCGGTAAATCATACAGGATACCTTCACGATAATTATCAAAACAAGTGAGAGCATTTCTATCCCAATTTGTTCAAGGTCACACAATGCCGGTTGAAAGTGGTCCAGGATCAATATTCATTTTTCCCCTACAATTTTTCCATCCTTTAAAGAATCCTTCATCCCCTAAAAAGGTAATAATACCGCTTCGAAAAATGCTGGCACTTTCAGTCTGTCAACAGTTGATAACATCCCCCAACTCCACCCCCACAATGACACACCACTGTATGCTTCACCTGAACCCATATGTTGGCTCTGCCTGTTATTTCTCGTCCAATCATCGAGCTACATCGAGAAAAAAAGACAGAGATCGGCCTAATACAAGGCTGCTTGGCTACGTTGCCATGGTGTAAAGATGCGTAATTAGCAATAAATGCCAGAATCACCCGTTTTCTCTCTAGCTGGTCTTACTCGAGCCGTGCAAAGGATAGAAGAGGCAGAAATTGATCATCTCTGCACTGTATCGTGGCGAAACTGCCGTAAGTTTGCAGTTTAAAACCAATTATATTGTCGTCACGCTGCCTGAATTTAATGTTTCTGGCAATCAAACATCACTGCAAAATAAAGTGCAGAACTTTTTAAGTGTTGAAACCAGTCTCCATTAACCTGTCGATAGTGACATGAACCAATCTGCCTACGTCCATTAGCCTGGGGGTCTTGGAACTTTCCTATATTTCAATTTTCAAATGACCCCACATCAAGAAGGATTTGATAGAATGGTCCAGAAATGAAGGACACGAAGATGGAACATCCTCTACTTTACCATTGGAGAGGGAAAACGGGGGTATCGGCGCTTACGGGCGGTGACACACGCAGCGTGGACAGATGGAGTCGTCAACCGCCGGGTCGTGGATTTTATCGGCAATCGGTACGCGCAATCCTGATGGTCGCAGTTTTCTTTGCAGTTGGCTCCGTGTTGACCATGATGAGCCATCCTGGGTACTTCAAGGGGAACATTGTAAAGGTAGAAAACAAGTGTTTTGTATTCGTGCTTAGTAGATGTAAATAAGAAGTTGGCAGGATTTTTCCTGTTTGAAAATGTACAAATCGCATCCTTCTTCAGCACTAGAACCAGCATACACCAATAGCATATCACGTGCATTTATTGAAATTGTTGCACGTCAACAAACGGGTGCGCACAGCAACAGAGAATGTTGTGCAAAGTAGATCTTGAAATGAACAGAAAATAAATTGTTGGTTTTTAAGGTATTGAGACCAGCTACCATCCTAGACACAATTGTTGGGACACGTGTCAATAGTCATACCCGCATGCATGCTATGCGCTGTATTCGGTAAAGTGAAGAAATGCAATCATTTCAATTATGTCTTTGCACAGCATTGATAATTCACAAACATTTTATAGACTATTAGCAAAGTGTTCCTTGTACTTCAGCTTGATGCCACTTTAAGTCAACTCAGGCTGCATCCAAATCTCTTGTCTAGAGCTAGGTCTAGGTCTTCGCTCCATTGGAAATACGTGGAGACGCGTAGACAATAGACCTAGCCGTAGCTCTGGAAGCCCGTTTCGGGTACGGCCTAAGTTGAGGTCTAGAGTCCTTAAATTTTTATTGTCCTATTGACGACACCCAAGGATGTAAAGTTAGCAGTACCTCGCCGCATACACATATACATTCTGACAATCCTGGAAAAACTTGTTGGGACACGTGTCAATAGCCATATCCTTTCCAGGTCCCCCACTCTTCCGGTCAATGTTGTCATGTCGAGCTGGAGCGCAGATTGCGCATTGAGATCCAACATGGAGAGGGGGCCAGGGGGTGGAGGGCCCGACAAGATTTGGCCAGGATTGTCTGAACTGGTTCATAGTTGTGAGTGTGGGTTTGCGTGTGCGTTCCGGCGTTGTTCTTGGAAAGCATAAAATGACAGCCACCGGTTGAATAGAAGGTATATTTTGCTCGAATTGTACAATTAATGAAAAAGAAAGATAATTATCAATATTGTATTGTATGTGTAAAATCACAACCGTTTTGGAGCTGTTCATCGCACACGATGCACCATGATATTTCGGCCCATAACTGCCCAAAATTCATGCGTTTCTGAATTTGAAAGGCCCGTTCTGGTACCGAAACAACTAACAGTTCTATGGGATTTTGTTTTTTCGTCATTCCATAATTAACTTGAAAAATGCAAAAATGATCCACCAAAAGCCCAAAATGAAAAGAAAGGAGAGAATAAAATTCCTTAGTGATGTGCTTTGGCTAATCGTTGTTATTGTGTCATGTATATCGCGCACGCGCGCCGCTTGCTAGTTCAACTGTAGCCTTTTGTCAAGGCCTTCGTGGCTGAGTGTGTGTAACTGCAAAGCCGAGTGGCACAGCCACGAGGCCTTTTCCAAATTGATTTTGATGTTTTTGTGGTGAATTATTCATAAGCTTTCCCATATGCATTATTCATAATGTCATGTAAATATTTGAAGCAGACGAGTCTCCGAAAAAAACGGCATCAACTCCAAAGCTTACGCAATGCTTTCATCTGGTTTTTCACGAGGGCAATAAGCGGTGAGATGACAACTATGATGCTTGTTGGTGGGGGATGGTTCTGACGTTGGAGTAACACTAGCAAGTAGCAGTTCATAAAGGCCGAATGGTCAAAGCAAAAATGGCAGTGCTTATAATATGGAGCTCTTAGCATATCCCGTGGGTAGAGACGAAAACGTCTCGCCCGCGTACACTACAGATGCTTTAATAGCCTAACACAGCAACGGTTTAAACTCGGCAAGGTGATGTTTTCCAGCAGCATATTCATAACAACTGTCCAAATACTGCTCAGACAACTCACGGCCGCCGACACACTTGAAATGCTCGCCATCTTTCGTACACTTTCAGCTTGCATAATAGGTTAATGTGTGCTGACCCCCCTCGCTTATGATTGGTTGAGATTTTTGTTACGGGGTAGCAAAATTCGAAAACATAAAGAAAAACTTAAGAAATTCCTAACAAGTTGGAAAGGCCTCGTGGCTGCGCCACTCGTGCATGTGGTCTCCGGTACAGCTGCTTTGCAGTTACACATAAACACAGCTGCGAAGGCCTTGACAAAAGGCTAGTTCAACTCAAAAGACCAATTCTGCCGGTTTTGTGAGCAAGTGCGGCATGCATAGTGTGGACCTCTGCGCTATAAGAAGTACACACAGTGTTTGGCCCTCTCTAAAAACAACTGCAGCGACATTTGAGGTTCAGTGTTACCTGTAACAAGATTGAGAAGAAACTTCAAGGAAGTCTTCAAAATCCGGCTCGAAGAAAACAACACCAGCAAATAAAAGCAAGGATGTCGGGACCTTAAGGCTTTTGATTTTGTTCTAACCCAACACCATGTTGAATAAGCCCGAAGCCGCATTCGCTTTTGGATCCCTCCCCCCCACACACACACCAAAAGCTAGATACGCCGCTGCTCCAAACTGTTTCTTGAGGTTAACCATATTAATACTCCTTTGATTCACTCGTGTTGAAAACGTTGTACAAATAATCGTATAACTGATTTCATTTCAACTGTTCAGGGGGTGTTTGTGCCGTGGGTTAGTAGTTTTTCGTCACATGCAGAGTAGGACGGTTGATTCTACTATCTACTTCTGATTAACATGAATTTCACAAAGAATTTTTAATCTTCCTATGGGCCTGGAAAAATCCTCGATATAGGGTTGCATAATTGAGTAGCATTTTTTTTTTGTGTAAGAACCCCGGTTTTGACGCCCCTTCAAATTTAATGTCAATACCAACAGAATCACATTCACATCACAGGGAGACATTTTGAAAGATTCCGTTGAAATATTTCGAAGTGGAGAGGGTTTCATTTTTTTTTTTTTTTTGGTTATACTGTCTGTTGAAAACTGTAATTTCATTCGCCCAGAGCGATCACGTGACTAGGCAATAAAAATGCACATTACCCTCACCCAGGGATATCGCCGAGGGTGCTAGTCCTGGAGTTATATATCATATCCCACACCACACTACCCAATAATTTCACCTCAGAGCTTATAGGGAAAGCCGTTATAAAGCCCTTTCCCTACGTTGTCGGCTTTCTTTTCTTTTGATTACATTTTAAAAAATGCTTTTATCATCTTTTTACTTTTATGTACTCAGATCGGTTCAATTCGAAAGAAGACACCGCCCTCTCCGGTAGCATTTGATGACGGCTCTAAACCCCCAATTAATTTGACAAATCCGACTGTTGCTTCAAACTCGTTTTTCTACATAAAGGATCCCAAGACTTCTTATAAGACATGTGACGTGCTAGAGCTCTACATCGAAGTCCGCGACGGCCACAATGTGACGAAAAAGACAGGCGGTGACCTGTTGTGGCCTCTGATCCGCTCGAATAAGCTGAAAGCGAGCGCCCCGTTTAATCAGCTAACCGACCACGGGAACGGGAGCTACACTGCCCGACTAACACTAACGTGGGCCGGTCAGGTAGTGCCCCAAGTGTCGTTCGTCCACAGCGCGGAGTATGTGGAAGCTTTGCGGGGCGTCATCCAACGCCAGCCCGTCAGGTTCAACTACGTGTCCAAGTTCACCGCGAACGGTACGACTGAGTACACGCCCTGCCACATGGTCAGTGAAATGCCGTTCATTGCAACTAACCCTGAGGTGGCCTACTCCTACCTATCGCCCACTGAAGTCTGTGACTATTCCGATACCAAAGCTGGTACCAACTGGTACTGTCTGAAGCCTGCGACCCTGCCCTGTTCAGCGATCTCTTTGCACAGGGGTGACTGGCGTGCGTCTCATGAATTCTTCAACAAGATCATGACTCCAGACGAAATAGCAGCATGGAAAGCGTACGTAAAATGTGTATCGCCATCCCTGGCCTTAATGAAAATCAGTGACAGTTATAAGCAATCGTCTAATTCACCAACACCGGACACTGGACTTTGCACAGTTTCATTTTTGCGCAGTATGTCACCTGCACCCTAAGGGCCTCAACAATGCAGTACCCTTGTTTCACCCTTAATCTGATTTGAACATTTGTCTCACATCTTCAGGGCATTGTGGGGTTTTTTGTTTATTTTTTGGTTTTTTTTTGTCGGCTTTTACGGAAATGCATAATTTGGATAGCGTCCTACTTCCTGTTATGACATCACAACAGCAACAGACTTATGTTTCCGGAAGTGTGACCTATTCTTTAATTACTGTAACCAAAAAAAAATCAAAAAGCCTTGTTTCATTTAAAAGTTGCACAAAACATTCAATTGGAAAATTCACATCATAAACCCTTTTCTATTCCGAATATAATAGTACACTAATCAAAGAATTTTACTTTACATCAAGAAACGCTAGTGCATTTCATTTGGTTATTGCCATTTGTTTAAGACCGTAATAACACTAAGGACCTTTTTAAATATTAAGTTCAAGTTTCTACCTTCACTGGTTTCTTCTAACCAATCATATTAACAATTTATTGCAAACCTCGTTTTTCCGAACCCATCGAAGGTTCATTTTCCAGTAGCATATACTGGGTCATACAAACTTTACACGAGTGTTCATTTCACTGATCGTTACAGGGGCATTAAGGATTTCGCCTATCTGTCCAACGCTGGTCCCATCAGAGCAGTATCTGTGGTTCCTCGAGGTATGTTTTCCTGATTTCTTTTTCTTCGTTCCAATTTCCCCATGTGATCTGTAGATCATGGGCCCGGTCAGAACAGTCCGGCAGGAAATTCTGGAGCAAGATCGCTGAGGTCGTGGCCGAAATTATCCGACTGAAAAGGATTTGGAGATCGAGAATCAAAGTGGGGGGGGGGCAACTTGGTGAAGTCATTTTCGTCACGGTCTCCCGCCCCCTAACAGTCGTAACCCACAGAAGACACAATGGGAGTGCCATACAAAATATTGATCATTTGAGTGGAGCAGTAAAGCTAGCCTTCCTTTGTGATCCGTGGAACATTCTACTTTCCTAATGGAGAGCAGAATGATTCATGGATCACAGGTGGAGGCTAGTTTTAATGACATCACAAGGTACAGCTGTCAGTATTTTGTTCACCTTTCCCCTACAGATGTGGCTTGATTTAATCGATAACTGATAATTAAAAATGTACTTTTGAAAATAACACTTATTGACAATTCACCACCATTTCTTCAAACCTCTTCACGAAATGTTTGAATCCAGCTCTGTAGCGTAAGCACGTATGTGTAACATGCACACCCCCCATGCATATACACGGAATACCCGTTGCTGGGTGTACACTTCTTTGGTTGCTGCCGGTATATGGAACTTTGGGCCAAGAAGACACTAACGAAATGCCACGTGAGTGGCTAGACACGATTTGAATCTGTGAGTTAAGTGTTAAAATAAACGATAGTCTCTGCGCCTGTGCACGTTATAGTTTAACCATACTACTCTAGGCAGCCTTAACTTGACGCCTGTAGGCCTACGTGAGCACGAGTCCATCCATGACCTCCTCTTTAAAAAGCCCAAACTACTTGGGTCATCATTCTATGTTCAGCCCCAGGAATCACGAACGAGCCGTGCCAAAGCTTACCGGAATGCAAACCAGGACTGCCTCCTAAACCCCCATCACTAGCCGCTGGCTATTATTACAGAGACTCTTGGAGGTCTAGAGTGTGCCGAGAGAAGTCGTTCAATATCCCGCAGATCCTTATGTGTCTCCGGAACAAGAGTCTGTACTTTTACGGTGACTCCACGCTCAGGCAGTGGCTGGAATTTTTAGTTGGCAATCTGGGTCCCACCATGAAACTACAGCGGGCGGGTAAATCAGCTAAGGTTATCGGCCCGCTGTACGGCGTCGACACGGTGCATAACATCACGCTGACGTTTCGCCATCACGACTTCCCCATCCGCAACAACTGGCTCAACTTCCACGACGTCAAGTTCACGGTGAACGAACTAGATGGGCTGCCAGGAGGGCCCAGCACGGTAGTGGTGTTGAACTTCTGGGCACACTTCACCACGAACAGCGTGAATTACTTTGCTTCGAGGATGGGGCACATCCAAGCGGCCGTGCGGCGACTGCAGCTGCGCGGACCCAGTCCTAGCCCAGTTTTCTTCAAGTCGGCCAACACCAGAGCCGACGGGTCCAAGGGATTATTCCTGGCCGACGCCTACGTCCACGAGCTTGATCGGGTCATGCGAACAATATTCAGTGGTATGCCGAATGTGACTATTATCGATGCCTGGGACATGACTCTTAGTCACAGATCGGGTTATCGACTACACCCTGTGCGTAGCGTGGTACGAGAAGAAATCAAGATGCTCCTAAATTTTCTCTGCTGAAACCTCACAAGTCTACGAGAGAATTAATTCCAAAGTTAGATCACGTGCTATTCAATGGAACGGCGAACAAGCAGCTGGTGAAATCTCAAATTTTGCTAATGATGCACCAGGCATCGCGCAATATTGACAGAAATCGAACATGTATTTTCATCCGAATTAGGGTGTTAATAGGCCGCAGTTATTTAGTTTGAAAATTCGGGCGGTTCAAAATAGCGCCTCCAAGAGTTCGCAACGCGTTGGCCAATCACAAAGCCCGAAATTTGTCAACCCAATGTGCGTTTGGAAAGGTTAGACAGATTTCGGACGTTATGATTGGCCAATGCGTGGCAAACTCTTGAAGGAACACTGTTGTGAATCATCCGTATTGTCATGTAGTTTACCAATTAAAAAGCTCATCATCTGTCCGTCCAGTGGTCACGCCGGCGAGCGGTCTAGCCTTAGAAGGCCGGTGACACCGATCTGTTTTCGCGGAGGTTTACCGCCTACCAGCAGCATAACAGCATCTACGAACGGGGACAATAACGAGGGGACAGATACAATTGAGACAGGACCATACTTCTTTATTCCCAAAGCAAACACCTTAACAAAGGCGATTCGCCTACAATCACCTTCACAAAGGCGCTTCACCTACAAGCACCTTCACCGTCGCTTCACCTGCATTACAATTATTATCGGCAACACACCAAAGTTACTTAAGAAATTACAATGAGTGTGAATTACCGATTCTTTTAAGATTCAAAATGGACAATCATAAAAATTGACTAATTGGCTCTGTCATTAGCGATCAATACGGTAATTTATGTGTCAATTATTTACATTACGATGCAAAACTCACACTCGAGTGCAGGGCTTCTTTCCAGTGCTTAATATAAGTTCTTAATATAAGTGCTTAATATAAGTTCTTAATATAAGTGCTAAATATAAGTTCTCAGAAATACTGGTCTGTGTAACCAACTAATGTGAAGAACAAGGGGACCAGTTACAATTTAATCCTTCACGTTTGGGGGGTTCGATAATTTGGTTTCAGGCTGACTGGTTCAGGGCAAAATTAGCATTATATCTGTTTGGTTCATGAAATTTTGTGCTTTGTGTTTCTCTTTTGTAAATGTTGATTTAGTAAACCAGTCCAGATAAAATGTTAAAGTCGACACGTTTCACAAATGCAATGAACTGTAACAAGCTATATTCAGTTGCCGTGTTTCTGGTTAATATTGCAAAGCATGCAAAAACCTGGAGTTATTTGTTACATGCTGCAAAAAATAATGACACAAGGCATGAGAGACACTGTGATTCTCTCATCGACTATATTATATATTTATGTAACAAATCATATGGAACTTTTCATGTCAATTCCTCAATTGGAATTAACAAAATGCTTTTTATTACTTAACGCATTGACTCACCTGCAGTATTTTGCCTCAGGATTTAAGGGGAAAACTATGAGACTTTAAAAAAAAGTGACTTTGTAAACTCCCTAAACGTGAGCCAAGATCTTTTTAAAGTAAGTCTGACTTTTTTTTTACCCAAAGCACCGCTGTTTGTTGGTGTACATTTCCCCTCAGATTTTTTATGCACTGCAGTGCTGGTACTCCGCATCATTGAACCAGGAGCTGTTCTTCAGCATTTACTGTATTCACATTTAGTCTATATTCTTCCCTAATGTCATTAAAAGTCATCGATGTCCTTAAACTGATTATGAAACAACTCTGATATTAGGTGTACTTCCTTTACTAACGTCATTTAAAAGTCAATGATTTCCTTTGAAATGATTAATTAATCAAGAAACAACTCTGATATTTGGTCTACTTCGTTTACTAATGTCATTTCAAGTCACTGATGTCCTGTAAATGATTAAGATACAACTCTGATACTATTAGTTCTGCACTGTGTAATTTACCTACACATGTATGGCTTAAAATTAAACTGAAGACATAATATCTTGAAATGGCCAGTAAAAGTCAAACATTAAGACAGAGGTCTTACTTATCTTATTAAGTAGTCTTTTGGTAATGTAAGAGACTGTGCCTTAGCATGGGCGACCTCACGGTTTTAATTCTAAACATGAATATGCATATCGTGTAGCTGATCTAGAAATCAGCGTCTACACTGCATCTGGGTTATTTGCGTGTTTGTGGTCAAGTAATTGTTGATTGATGACCTTTGTGCGTCCCACGCGTAAGGATTGTACTTAGTAGACATCCACCAGGAAAATAGGTTCAAAGATTATTTTAGACAACTGACTGAATGCATCAAATGTATTTTAATGTACAATTATCATAACCCCTTGTATTATGTGATTTTAGGTGACGTGTTAATTGAAGCTCGGGTTACTTGTACGATAATTTACTTGGTAAGTAACTCTTTGAGTATGAATACAAACAAGACAGTATAGGAAACTGTCCAAGTCTTTCACTGAGCTGGCCGTGGAGTTTAAGTTTTAGAGGGACACGGAGAGCACGGGTAGGCTATATTTTGATGTTAGTAGCACCCATCGCTACGTCTGTGTAGGCATAGTCCCATGGCGAATTTGTAGTACAGTCTCATTGATCTCCATTATATAGCGTGCGTTCGATTAGCTTAGCCTTAACACTTCAATTCATTCATTTCCTCGGGTCTGGAGTAACCTGCCAACCGTTGTCAAAGATACCCTCACTTTGGATCCATTTAAGCATTTCAATACCTATTTGTGTGACCTCTTTTAGGGTATTTAAGTGACATCCTTTTTACCTCTTGCCATAATCTTATCAATATTGATTTTATTGTATTTTTAAGCTATTATCCTTCCTATTTATAGTTCTATTATTCTTCATACATCGTTTCAATTTTGACATTTTATTGAGATTTCCTTCGATATATCCTTGAGAAATGCAATTAACATCTATAACTCAAACGGACCTTTTTTTCAATTTCACCATTCTTTTCCTTATGCAATATCCCAATTTTTAGGCCACCTATTAGGGATTCTAGTCTCATCGTATTAATGGTTTTGTTTTTCTATACTTATACTACTTTCTTTTTTTCCCCCCAGTGATTCTCTTGCCATTATAGTTTTCTACCTTTATTGTTTTTTGTTCCAACTTTAAGGATGGATTAATTGGCTTTGGAGCTACAGTGGTTTATTTTCACTTTTATTGATCCTGGCTACCTTAAAGGGGGTTCTTTTGGTTTGTTGTTTGATTTTTTAATATACATGTTCTAGTTTATATAACGGGTTTTGCCCTTACCCAACGTATATATTAATAAACACTGTAAGCTCAGTGCTTGTCCGAAAGCTTGCGAAAAAAGTCACAAGCTTACTTGGGTGGGACTCGAACCCACGACCTTCTGCTTACTAGTGCAGACGTCTTAACCACTCGACCACCGAGCTTGCCGGGGTCGGTTGGCCGGTCCGAGTCAAGTGAAGCAGCCGGTACCGCGAACTATTTTCAAGATGTATTAATGTAAATTAACATCTCCCCAACGTGAAAAATACATCTTGAAAATAGAAGGATATTGCTGATTGGATAATAATTCATTTGCAAGTGAAAAAGAAGGGTTTTGATTGATCAGAAGTTTTTACACAGATCAGCGGGGAGTATGAACGAGTACATGTAGGTGCAAAAGTATGCTTTCATATGAGTGAAAGGATTGTGTTATGCATGTATGAAGAATTTTAGAGCAGAAAATCGGAAAATCGGTTGAGAAAAATCAGACATTCCCTATACAAACCTAGGGGACATTCCCTGCAATAGCACTCTGGTGGGCACACTTTGTGGATGAGAGCCTGATGATGTTTGCAGATCTCAACCTTTATCTTGTCTGAAGCATCTGTTAACGTTTTTAATTTACCTCGTCACCGCTGTGGACTTGCAGGTTTGTTGAAACTGTTACTGATTTTATGAGGTACTTTAAAGCGAAGTAACTTGTTATGAAGATGGTTGCATAGGCGTATATTGATGTGAATGTGGTGTTTGCTAATTGTTAAGTGCTGTAGTCACATGAGGGCGTTATTCATGTTGTCCATGAATCGCTCGGTACGTTGCCGTGTAGTAATCTTGGTGTTTTGGACATGCTATGCGGACAAGAGAGATAGTGCCAGGTTTAATAATGCATTCATTTATAAAATGATAATGGCTTGCTTGTGAGTTACAGATAAATGTAAATGGGTAGATATTTAATAGTCCAGATCGATTAATAGAGGGATTAAGTTGCAATCAGTTAAGCTCCAGTGCCCATGAATATACGTGTAAAGTGGTCGTTCGCGCCACAACCTCGGATTCCTTCCAAAACTTTTGGACAACTTTGTAGTCGTCAGGTTCAGGGCCTGGAATGATCCTGTGGATTTGCTGAATTGTACCAGCAGGGTTTGGGGCCCTAGGCTAGGGGCAGATTGGCTATATCGACTTGTGAGTTACATGTATATAGCGAGTTATATAATGGCTAATATAAGGTCATACAAGTGGCTGTATGTAGTAGGGTGCAAGTTAAATGTCAAATTTGCAATATGGTGTGCACGTACGTGTACCCCAACCTTTGTTATCGTACATGTACAATATATTATGCATGACCTTGGAAATCCACAGCATGTACATGTTACATCGTAAGTTACATGTACAACCAGCAATACTCTTCATTGATCATGGAAATTGGTATTTAATTTAATTTATAGAACCAAAGATTCGTGTTTGTTTAAAATAATAATTTTGTACTGGCAGGTCTTTTCATGAGCAAAGTGGAGATCTCCAATAAACCAAAATTTGAGAGTGACACAGGAACCCCAAAATTTGGCCTCACCGCCTCACTTTCTCTCGTCACCGGGAATTACACTACATGAAAATCACGGCACCGGGGATGAAGTGATACTTTTAGCGCTGCTTGGCTAATAGATAAACGAAAGAGAAATTGACCGTAATCGGTGTTTTCATGGTCAAACTGTGTATAGATACGTTAGTGCTAGGAGCCAGACTATTCGCTGCTGCTGCTGCTGGCAACTCCACATCTAGAGCCACAGGAAAGCTGAAACGAACGGGTGAGTCTCAGTTTGAATTTTATCATTTTCCCCCTTTTGACAGCGCGACATGCCCGTATAGGCTGGAGTACGTAGGGCTTCACCGGGGCGCTTCGGTAGTGCCGTAGCCACGGGGGCCTGGAGAACACGTGCCCCCATAAATTCATGTTCCCCCAGGTGCCCCCCCCCCAAAAAAAAACCGAATGAATGGAGATTGAATAAGGCTAACAAAGCTTGCCCCCAAAAGCACACCGCTGAAAGTTGGTGCCCCCCATAAGATGCTGGAGCGCCCCTTGTGCCCCCACACTAGTAAAATCCTAGCTACGCCACTGCGCTTCAGTAGAAGAAAAACGGAATGTGTGCAACCGTCATCGTTTGTATCAACGGAGCATATAGCAAATTACAGTTGGATGAATGTGTTATTGTGTACATACAAGTTCTGAATTGTAACTTAGGTCAGGAACCGCTCCTGATTAGTCCTTGGTAATCATGAGTTGCTCAAATTTGCTCTGAAAATTGGGGTATGGGGACTTGTGGTGGGATGACTTGCGCGGCCTAACCGTGACATGAAAACCATTTTTAAGCTCTAACCATGCAATGGAAATATAAAGGTGTGTTATAGCAACTGCATTAATTCTGAAAACTTTAGCTTTGAGATTCCAGTTAGACCTATCCCTTGTATTTAATTCCATCAAAGTTATCGAAAACAAGGAAGTATCAATATACAGCAATCATTGCAAAAACTTTAATAATTGCTATAAAACAATGAAGTCCTAACTAAAACTAATTAATAGAAATACAGCATAATCATGGCTAGCAAACTCTGGTATTTTTGTACATTTCGTTTTCCAACGTTTCACTACTAAACCTCAAAAAGAGTAAACGTCACACAAATTTAAATAACATTGATTCCCTGAGAGCAAACACCAGCTTCCCGACAGGACTTGGAGTATTGGACCTAAGCACTATTTTCAAAGGGATTTTAGTCAGCTGGTAGCCTTGGATTTCTCACAGTTGGTGGGGAAAACATAAAAGATTTGCTGACAAAAGTTTGTGTAAAAATTTCATCCTAGTGAGAAATGGAAACATCCTTTGAGTTAAGCCTGAAAGGCCGCGACGGGTTGTGTCCAGCACTGGTGGACGGAAAATGATGCAACAAAAACGACTTGCCTCATAATTATGCATTATATTGTCGTCACGCTGCCTGAATTTAATGTTTCTGGCAATCAAACATCACTGCAAAATAAAGTGCAGAACTTTTTAAGTGTTGAAACCAGTCTCCATTAACCTGTCGATAGTGACATGAACCAATCTGCCTACGTCCATTAGCCTGGGGGTCTTGGAACTTTGAAGGACACGAAGATGAAACATCCTCTACTTTCCCATTGGAGAGGGAAAACGGGGGCATCGGCGCTTACGGGCGGTGACACACACAGTGTGGACAGATGGAGTCATCAGCCGCTGTGTAGTGGATTTTATCGGCAATCGGTACGCGCAATCCTGATGGTCGCAGTTTTCTTTGTAGTGGGCTCGGTGTTGATCATGATGAGCCATCCTGGGTACTTCAAGGAGAGCATTGTAAAGGTAGAAAACAAGTGTTTTGTATTCGTGCTTAGTAAATGTAAATAAAAACTTTCCTGCACCAAGTTGGCAGGATTTTTCCTGTTTGAAAATGTACAAATCGCATCCTTCTTCAGCAATAGAACCAGCATGCACCAATGGCATATCATGTGCATCTATTGGCACTGTTGTGCAAAATAGATCTGTAAGTGAAAGGAAAATAAACTGTTCGTTTTTAAGGCATTGAGACCAGCTACCATCCTAAACAAACTTGTTGGGACACGTGTCAATAGCCATACCCTTTCCAGGTCCCCCACTCTTCCGGTCAATGTTGTCATGTCGAGCTGGAGCGCAGATTGCGCATTGAGATCCAACATTGAGAGGGGGCCAGGGGGTGGAGGGCCCGACAAGATTTGGCCAGGATTGTCTGAACTGGTTCATAGTTGTGAGTGTGGGTTTGCGTGTGCGTTCCGACGTTGTTCTTGGAAAGCATAAAATGACAGCCACCGGTTGAATAGAAGATATTTTTGCACAAATTGTACAAGTAATGAAGATAAATATCAATATTGTATTGTATGTGTAAAATCACAACCGTTTTGGAGGTGTTCATCGTACACGACGCACCATGACATTTCGGCACATAACTGTCCAAAATTCATGCGTTTCTGAATTTGAAAGGCCCGTTCTGGTACCGAAACAACTAACAATTCTGTGGGATTTTTGTTTTTTCGTCATTCCATAATTGACTTGAAAAATGCAACAATGATCCACCAATAGTAGCCTTTTGTCAAGGCCTTCGTGGCTGAGTGTGTGTGTAACTGCAAAGCCGAGTGGCGCAGCCACGAGGCCTTTTCCAACTTGATTTTGAGGGGGTTTTTGGTGAATTATTCATAAGCTTTTTCCACTATGCATTATTCATAAATTTCATGTAAATATTTGAAGCAGAAAGTCTCCGAAATAAACGGCATCACCTCCAAAACTTACGCACTGTTCTCT
>NW_019091400.1:760325-818311 GCF_001949145.1 Acanthaster planci
TGTGACCTATTCTTTTTAAGAGCACTTTTAAATTACTGTAACCAAAAAAATATCAAAAAGCCTTGTTTCATTTAAAAGTTGCACAAAACATTCAATTGTAAAATTCACATCATGAACCCTTTTCTATTCCGAATATAATAGTACACTAATCAAAGAATTTTACTTTACATCAAGAAACGCTAGTGCATTTCATTTGGTTATTGCCATTTGTTTAAGACCGTAATAACACTAAGGACCTTTTTAAATATTAAGTTCAAGTTTCTACTTTCACTGGTTTCTGCTAACCAATCATATTAACAATTTATTGCAAACCTCGTTTTTCCTAACCCATCGAAGGTTCATTTTCCAGTAGCATATACTGGGTTATACAAACTTTACACGAGTGTTCATTTCACTGATCGTTACAGGGGCATTAAGGATTTCGCCTATCTGTCCAACGCTGGTCCCGTCAGAGCAGTATCTGTGGTTCCTCGAGGTATGTTTCCTGATTTCTTTTTCTTCGTTCCAATTTCCCCGTGTGATCTGTAGATTATGGGCCCAGTCAGAACAGTCCGGCAGGGAATTCTGGAGCAAGATCGCCGAGGTCGTGGCAGGAATTATCCGACTGAAAAGGATTTGGAGATCGAGAATCAAAGGGGGAGCAACTTGGTGAAGTCATTTTCGTCACGGTCTCCCGCCCCCTAACAGTCGTAACCCACAGAAGACACAATGGGCAAGGAGTGGCAAACAAAATATTGATCATTTGAATGGAGCAGTAAAGCTAGCTTTGTAAAGCTTTGTGATCCGTGGATCATTCTACTTTCCTAAGGGAGAGCAGAATGCTTCATGGATAGATCACAGGTGGAGGCTGGTTTTAATGACACCATAAGGTAGAGCTGTCAATATTTTGTATACTTTTTCCCCTACGGATGTGGCTTGATTTAATCGATAACTACTGATTAAAATGTACTTTTGAAAATAACACTTATTGACAATTCACCGCCATTACTTCAAACCTCTTCACGAAATGTTTGAACCCAGCTCTGTAGCGGAAGCACGTATGTGTAACATGCACATCCCCCATACATATACACGGAATACCCGTTGCTGGGCGTACAGTTCTTTGGTTGCTGCCGGTATATGGAACTTTGGACCAAGAAGACACTAACGAAATGCCACGTGAGTGGCTCGACACAATCTGAATCTGTGAGTTAAGTGTTAAAATAAACGATAGTCTCTGCGCCTGTGCACGTTATAGTATGACTAGCACTGGAGAACTGGGCTTAAATGTACTAATCAGATAATCGTTAAAATCAAGCAGAATCGGTGGGAGAGATGTTTTAAAACAGTGACTGCTTTACCTCGATATCTTATAAAACTAGCCTCCCTCGGTTTCCCCTCGGTTTCTCCTCGAAAAAGATCTAGAATTCTTCATGTATAAACTCGGAAAGCTTTAGTTTTACCGTAAAGTAAGGACACATATAGTTTTACCATAAAGTAAGGACACATATAGTTTAACTATACTACTCTGGGCAGCCTAACTTGACGCCTGTAGGCCTATGTGTGCACGAGTCCATCCATTCCTCCTCTTTAAACAACCCAAACTATTTGGATCATCTTTCTATTTTCAGCCCCAGGAATCACGAACGAGCCGTGCCAAAGCTTACCTGAATGCAAACCAGGACTGCCTCCTAAACCCCCATCACTAGCCGCTGGCTATTATTACAGAGACTCTTGGAGGTCTAGAGTGTGCCGAGAGAAGTCGTTCAAGATCCCGCAGATCCTTATGTGTCTCCGGAACAAGAGTCTGTACTTTTACGGTGACTCCACGCTCAGGCAGTGGCTGGAATTTTTAGTTGGCAATCTGGGTCCCACCATGAAACTACAGCGGGCGGGTAAATCAGCTAAGGTTATCGGCCCGCTGTACGGCGTCGACACGGTGCATAACATCACGCTGACGTTTCGCCATCACGACTTCCCCATCCGCAACAACTGGCTCAACTTCCACGACGTCAAGTTCACGGTGAACGAGCTAGATGCGCTGCCAGGAGGGCCCAGCACGGTAGTGGTGTTGAACTTCTGGGCACACTTCACCACGAACAGCGTGAATTACTTTGCTTCGAGGATGGGGCACATCCAAGCGGCCGTGCGGCGACTGCAGCGGCGCGGACCCAGTCCTAGCCCAGTTTTCTTCAAGTCGGCCAACACCAGAGCCGACGGGTCGAAGGGATTATTCCTGGCCGACGCCTACGTCCACGAGCTTGATCAGGTCATGCGAACAATATTCAGTGGTATGCCGAATGTGACTATTATCGATGCCTGGGACATGACTCTTACTCACAGGTCGGGTTATCGACTACATCCTGTGCGTAGCGTGGTACGAGAAGAAATGAAGATGCTCCTAAATTTTCTCTGCTGAAACCTCACAAGTCTACGAGAGAATTAATTCCAAAGTTAGATCACGTGCTATTCAATTGAACGGCGAACAAGCAGCTGGTGAAATCTCAAATTTTGCTAATGATGCACCAGGCATCGCGCAATATTGACAGAAATCGAACATGTATTTTCATCCGAATTAGAGTGTTAATAGGCCGAGGTTATTTAGTTTGACAATGCGGGCGATTCACAATAGCGCCTCCAAGAGTTCGCAACGCGTTGGCCAATCACAAAGCCCGAAATTTGTCAACCCAATGTGCGTTGGAAAGGTTAGACAGATTTTGGACGTTATGATTGGCCAATGCGTGGCAAACTCTTGAAGGAGCACTCTTGTGAATCATCCGTATTGTCATGTAGTTTACCAATTAAAAAGCTCATCATCTGTCCAGTGGTCACGCCGGCGAGCGGTCTAGCCTTAGAAGGCCGGTGACACCGATCTGTTTTCGCGGAGGTTTACTGCCTACCAGCAGCATAACAGCATCTACGAACGGGGACAATAACGAGGGGACAGACACAGTTGAGACAGGACCATACTTCTTCATTCACAAAGCCAGCCCGTTCACAAAGGCGCTTCACCTACAAGCACCTTCACAAAGGCGCCTCACCTACAAGCACCTTCACCGTCGCTTCGCCTACATTACAACTATTATCGGCAACACAGCAAAGTTACTGAAGAAATTACAATGAGTGTGAATTACCGATTCTTTTAAGATTCAAAATGGACAATCATAAAAATTGACTAATTGGCTCTGTGATTAGCGATCAATACGGTAATTTATGTGTCAATTATTTACATTACGATGCAAAACTCGCACTCGAGTGCAGGGCTTCTTTCCTGTGCTTAATATAAGTTCTTAGAAATACTGGTCTGTGTAACCAACTAATGTGAAGAACGAGGGGACCAGTTACAATTTAATCCTTCACGTTTGGGGGATTCGATAATTTGGTTTCAGACTGACTGGTTCAGGTCAAAATTCGCATTATATCTGTTTGGTTCATGATATTTTGGCCTTTGTGTTTCTCTTTTGTAAATGTTGATTTAGTAAACCGGTCCAGATAAAATGTTTAAGTCGACACATTTCACAAATGCAATGAACTGTAACGAGCTATATTCAGAGTTTTCATGTTTCTGGTTAATATTGCAAAGCATGCAAAAACCTAGAGAGTTATTTGTTACATACTGCAAAAATAATGACACAAGGCATGAGAGACTCTATGATTCTCTCATCGACTATATTATATATTTTATGTAAGATATCATATGGAACCTTTCATGTCAGTTCCTCAATTAGAATTAACGAAAAGCTTTTAATTACTTAACGCATTGACTCACCTGCAGTATTTTGCCTCAGGATTTAAACAAATCCTCAAAGGAGCCTCAAAATGCCCTTTCCAATAGGAAAACCAAATTACAAACAAGGTTAATTGGGACACCATGGTGCAGAAAGGCTGCATGAAAACTGCATTACATACATAGACTAACCACTGATCTCTGATATAATAACACGCTTATAACGGTCAGGCGTGCATTATGACTCTAAGATGTATTGTTAACAAACGTTTATGGCGTCAGGTCAAAGGATTCATTTACAGGGTGGAATTATTTTTATCCGTTACATTTGTCGAAACCAAGGACCAAAAACCATAAATCAGCAAGATAACTTTAAAGACTTTCGTTTGTTTAGTGTAGAGTCCTTTTGTACTGCATTATGAGTGGCCGCAACGGTTTAGAACGATGGCGACCATCCCAACAATGCACCGCTGAAATACATTAAGTAAGCGCGCCAAAGGCGAATGGTGTTATTTTGCACAAATTACCTTGACTGCGCCTTGAATCCATCCTTGCAATTGGAAACATAGAGTCAAGGTGGGCAGAAGTCGAACCATTAAAATTCAGGCGCAGAAAAGACATGTGTAAGGAGCGACCTTTTTCAATATATCCACAGATGTCATCCATCCAAACACAGAGAGCAGCAAAATATTCATTTTGCCTCGTAATTGAAGCATACACCACATTGCCGAATTGAAGAAGCCACGGGAACAAAACCACTCAAAAATGTTGCTTTATTTCTTCCAAACATGTAGAATAGTTTCCTGACCGATATATGCCATCCACTTTTCCTCTCCCCCTACCATACCAGTATTTCCCCTGCCCATGGGGGAGGGGCCTGAACTCCCAAACGACCCCTTGCGATCGCTAGTGCTTCAGTTCCAGGTTTTATGCGAGGGATCGATGGGCTTGCGTATACAATTACACGTCTTAAATTTAACTGTTCAACCTGTTTATAGAAATCGCAACCTAGTCCCCCGCGCCCAGCCAAAGCGGGAACAGGAATGCAAGTGTTGTTCTACGCGGTGCATGCTCAGTATTTAAAAACATATCGTCTGTTATACTGAATCTATACGTGGCACTAAAGTATTCTACAAATGAACACTAAAGTGAGCATACATATACATGTACATATAACCGGCTTTAAAAACACACAAAATTTTCATATTAATACAAACTTTGAAAGGAACACACACGAAACTCTGGCTACGCGCTGGGAACACAGAGGATAACTTTGAGCTTCCTTAAAATTACTCCTAGTAAACAGAATAATATTTGAGGGAAATAACATTCGGAGGGAACGAAATGATATTTCTGGGGAATAACATATTTTGAGGGGGAAAAAATCAAAACCAAACTAACATTTTGTCCCCTTACGGACTCTGTAAATAAACCAATGGTCCGTAGTTTGTGCCCAATCCTGCCCTCGGCTGTTACTCCTCACGCTGTCAGTAACTTTCCAATGAAAGTAGACATCACTTTTGTCCGCGCGTGCAAAGTTGTGGTTGGTGACCGACGTCTATTAGTAGGACGTTTGCGGATACGTGCACCAATCAAACTCCTCCAGAAGAGAAACCTAAACCCTTGTTCTGTAAGAAGCAATCCATCCAAACCAATGGACAAGTGTAACACTACCGTAACTCTTTATCCTTAGAAAAGAGATCACGGACTACATGTAGTTCTTATTTAACACTTTCTGACAGAGTGTATACACACAAAGGAATGCTTGTTCGTCGGGAAAATTAACACTTTAGTTTGGAAATTTTTCTTGTCAATCAACTTAATATAATCATTATTATTAATTTGATGCTAACAACGAACATGCACGGTCTGAGTGAGTGTCGCATACATACTGGAATGAACTTGATAGCAAAATTTTAACAAATGCTTAAAAATGGTACCTCTTTTTTACACATACATTTCTTCTGAAAATGGCATTTTTAACTTGTTAACGGTTTCCATGCTCGAATGGTCAGATGGATTTCAGTTGAAAACAATAAAGCTTTAAGTGGGCTTTCTGGCTGTGAAACATCAATGTTATGTTGTGCACAGTGGCGATTCAATTTGACGCTGTTGAAAGCACAGAGCTGCTGCTACGTGCAAACATTTTCGAAATAAGAATGAAAAGCGGCATTTGCATGCATGAAGAAATGCAAATTGACCAAAATCATTATTAACTCCTGGTCGTGGAGACAATACAAAAGCATTTTGAACCATCTCAATTGTTGGATTCCGTGACGGTGAAACTGAAGTTTGAAGTTGCCATTTCAGGCACAAAACTGGCTAAAATCAGTAACTGTCCCTTGCCCTCAATAGAAACTCATTCCATTCCTGGGTTGAGAAAGAAACAATCAGCGTGAGCCCCAGAGAAAAGGACTGGAGGCAACTGTGCACCAAATCATCTGCACAATTTTTGAGGCCAGGGTACCACACCTTATGTGATGATGCCGCAACTCTCCTATAATGTACTCTTATGATGTTTGAACACCCTGCCATGAATAATGCCACTGATCCACAGAGGATTATGCACAAAATACATGCTGGGTACAAGGCAAAATGGAGGGGTTGTTAGCAAATAACTACCCCTATAAGACTTAAGGGTTTTCATGGTGAAAGAAACTAGATCTATAGTAAAGATCGCGGTAACACCATGTATTTATCTCTTCTTTGAGTATGTGTGGTTCTGAGAAGAACTGGGGAATAACTCGACGTTTCGAACAGTGTACTCTGTCCGTCTTCAGGAGACACTCTGTCCGTCTTCAGTGTCTCCTGAAGACGGACAGAGTACACTGTTCGAAACGTCGAGTTATTCCCCGGTTCTTCTCAGAACCACACATACTCAAAGAAGAGATAAATACATGGTGTTACCGCAATCTTTACTATAGAAATAACTACCCCTCCAACTTGCCATGTTTTGTCAGGTAATTACTCTGCTCAACAGAGGATTCTGATATCACTGACATCCAATTCCAACATGTGACTATGTTTGATAATTAAATGAAATGAACCACAAAGAGTGAAAGATATGCCTTGGTTACATAAAATGATTTTTTTTACAAAACGGCTGACTAAGCTACTGAAGATTATTTAAATGAAGGAAGAGATTCTGAAGAAGATTAATTGATAAATTAACCAGAAACTAGAAGAACTCCTGCTATTTTGTCTGACCATTTAGAATCCTAAGCTGTCACAGACACATCAATTGCATTTTGCTCTGCTCTTCAAATGCAAGGAGTTTGACATTTCAATACTTTAAATAAAGACGGCTCCCTTGTTTTGTACGGGACAATGTGTATGTTGCGGTGTTTGACCCTTACTTAGTCTCCATCTCAGCAACCATCAAATGATGCACATTCTACCTCAGGTTTTCATAGATGGAGTTGGAGTCTAGGGAAGTCTGGGTCAACTGGTACAGCAGCTGGTATTGAGCCTAGGGGAGGCAAGGCAGAGAATTTCCTGTTAAATGCAACACCAATTTGGAAATTATGCAACCAGTCTGAAGGTTTATCGACCTGTCTGGCTGCATCATGCAAAACAAACGCAGTTTTGAAAACTTTTTCACTTCGTTAAAAGGGGCTTTGCTTGCTTAAGTCTTTTAGAGTTTCTGGATACTTTATATATCTACGATATCCTCAAAAACTAAAAATAAATTTACGTAGCCTTTTTTTAAATACCTTCTCCAACAGTAAGCAACACTTCAAACAAAGGAATAACAGTATATGGATTAAATCCATAACTATTGAAACTCAACTCTACAATGTGAACAAGCCATGTCCAGTACCTTTTGTTTGGCTTATTTTTTTTCACAGCAAGCTTTAAAGAACTTTATCTGAGCACTGGGGGTAAGAGAACAAATATGTTTTATGATATAAACCACTTGCTGCCGGTGGCAGTTATCAATGTTGATAATGCTGGGGTGGGATACTTATCATTTTTTTCTGTTTTCAAAATTTTTAAAAATTCCTATCTTCATTTAATGGACACTTACAAACATGTGAAGGACTGTCTGGTGTCCACTCTAGCCTGACAGACAAAATCTATTGGCGCCCAAGTATTTCAGCCAGGCCTTCAGCCTTGGAAAAAAGGGCCTAGATTGTGCGGTGTCATGTAACTTTCTTTTGTTCATGAACCTAGCACAGTGCGCTGCTGACCTCTTTTCAATAGGGGCCAGATTAGCGTGCAGCGTTGCTGTGTGGCTCATCGCTGCGGTGGTGGAGCGCTTTTGTCCGCGGTGGTAATCCGCTCGCTCTAAATGCCTCAAACCGTGGTATACCGTTTTAAAACAAGGCTGGATTATCTCCACTTTTGAGAGTGAAAAAATGTCGGTAATGCCCCGCAGCCTGGTCTTTTGTTCCAAGTACGGTCTTTTGTTACAAGGCCCAGTTCCCTTTGTCCAAGTTCGGAGACCCCGGCCACACATATAAAGCATACGTGTCCGGTATCAGAATCCCCGGCAGGAAGTGGTTAAGGTTGGAATTTGGCACTGTTAAAGTACTACACAGTTCACAACCAAATTTCAGCTGAATCTCTGACAACCTTATTTTCTTTGACAAGAGAAATGCAACTGACCATGGGTTAGCACAGGCCAGAGACAACATCAAAGTGCTCCAACTTATCAGCATCTTTTCAGATTTTCATGGTTTAACGCTATCTACGGCAGTCTGAACACACTGCTGATGGGGGTGGGTTATTGTCATAACAGCAACTGCTGAGACTCACCAGTGTCTGAACTAAGCCCGCTCGGGCCGCCCGGAGCTTCTTGACCGCTTGGAAGACATCTACAACCTGCTCCTGGCTTACGCTTTCCAGGACGGTCATCAGAGCGCAGAGGGTCCCACTGCAGCCCAGACCATCGCTGTGGCATGAAACAGGAAAGGAAAATTTACATATATCCATTTCCTTGGACAGGCCGTGTCCCAGTGGAATCACGGCACTGCAAGTGTCCTTGGGCAGGACACTATGTCACAATTTTGATTCTCTTTTCCTAAATAACCCCCAAGGACATTACACGTAAGCACAGCTGGGCTGACATGCCATGATACCAATGGTCAGGCTCAATGAGCAAAGGTAACAATATAGCGGTGAATATTGTACACATGATAAATGCACGTGATGGTCATCATGTCAACAGCAGCTGAACCAAACGAGCTTACATGCAGTGGACCGTAACAGGTTCATCTGGATGATCATTCGTCCAGATCTTGACGGTCTCCAGCACCTTGAGGAGACTGGATGGAGAGTTGGGAACCTCCTTCCCAGAGGGCCAGGCTAGGTATTGTATGTGGCAGATGCTCTGCTCTTTGTCCGACTGCAAGGTTGAGAGAGAGGGAGAGTTATGAGGTGAGAAGTTGGGTGGGACTGGTTAGCAGAACTATGCACCCCCTCAGTTTGGAGCTGGGACATTCGTCAAGCCCAGCTCAAAGTTGTGTCCCCTTAATTATAAAAATTCTGTAAATGCAAAGATTTTTCTTCTAGAGTGTATGGTAATTAGAGCCATGTGCAAATGCCCTTTTTAACACACAACAATAAAGTAATACTATTGTTCTTCGCGTGCACTTCTTGTTTTTAACGCTCAAGTTTTTCAGCTGAGCAAAGTGGCATGCTTTGAGAGCAAACCTTTTTCTCTGAGCTGCGGATGCCAAACTGCCGGACAATGACTGTGTCACTCTGGTGGTCAATGTTTCTGAATGTAACAGTCAGCCGGCCAAACTGCAGGCTGCCCTCGTCTGGCCAGTACTGGGGAACATTCTAAAAAAACCATAAAAGACTTCAAAGGGGACAAGGAAAATGGAAACTCAAAACATCTCACAAAGTAATGTGAAGCAATTCTGATGTCAACTTATGGGATCTGCGCAAGATAGGGTTATGCCCTTAGCCGGGCTCCTGCCCAGAGCTGTTTATAGCGTCATGAGTGTCTCAATACGGCCGTTTCACAATAGTGCACCACCAAGAGATTGCAGCACGCTGGCCAATCATAACGCACGAAATTTGTCGACCATTTCCAAACGCACATTGAGTCGACAAATTTCGCGCATTGTGATTGGCCAACGCATTGCAAACTTTTGGTGGCGCACTATTGTGAAACAGACGTATTGTTGAAATCAAAATGGTGGACTATGTGTCAGTATATGAGGACAATTGCCACACAATGCCCACAGAGTGAACAAGGTCATTCTATAAATTTGGGGTCCAATTTTTTCCCGTCCCTGTTACATCTGGCATATGATTTGTTCATTAGTTAGAGCTCATTGTTTAAATTCAAAGACTGAGTAAGTACTGGAAAATTACCTGCCAAACAAATAAAAATAGTTTGAAATCAATTTCAGTGACACATCCCTTGTCAAACATGTCAGATGGTGTACATGCCAGAGGCAACAGGGACGGAAAAATGTCGCACTTTGGATCACAAATTTTTTTGAATGACCCATCAGCCATTGAAATTGGTGCTACTCTCTCTACATAGAGCTCAGGTCCTGCTAGCTCCTCCAGGAACCAATAATAGCATCTATTCAATGGCACTGTATCTATTGTTGTCTCAGAGTTTGTGAGTGAGCTCCCACTGAACTTTTATCTACCTTTCCACCTTGTTAAGCATTTGCCAGGGTTTGGGCATATGGACAAAAAAAGAACAAGTACCCGGTCACTGTCTACGGAATTCAGCATGACTATGCAGGATGAGTTGTAGTCAAACACCATCCGCCAGATGTCACCCAGCGTGTTGGGCAATGGAGACTGGGTAGCTAGGTAAGCACTCTTTTTATTGTAACCCTGTAAAAACAAGCACGTTGTCCTTTCACATTATTTAAGTCAACCCCTTAATATCAATCGTACCGGATTTTTTATTGTGCCAAGCCTTCACGAGTCGTCATGAACTAATGTCTTGTGGTCAATTTACTACCAACTTTAATAAACAAAAGCCAGATGTACATGTACATCTCTCACAATTTATCCACTTAATTTATAAAAGACAGACAGGCAAAGACAATTAACATTTCCAACTGACTGAATACAATAAAAAGTACTTATGCACAGACCAACTCTATTCACTGCTGGCTATAAACAACCATCACCGTAAAACCTGTTACCATAATGAGACAGAAACTTCACAGGCGCACCTGTAACGGAGGTCTCTACATGCATACCAAGTTCACAAAGATCAGTTGAAGGACTAGAAAATGGGCAGAATTTGTGTTCCTCGTTTTTGAAACCCCAACCCCTTACAATTAGTCCCTACTGCAGCCACACATTCACAGCATGAACAACCGAATAGTGAGGATCTTGAAAATGAGTCACAAGAGTCACATCACAGCCACTTTTGGGTTTAAGGCCTTTACAAAAGTCTTTGCACAAATGGAAGGCTGCATCTGAATCTCTTGTTTAGAGCTAGGTCTATGTCTTTGCTCGATTGGAAATGAATGGAGACACGCAGACCTAGCCGTAGCTCTGGAAGCCCGTTTCGGACACGGCCTAAAGCAACACAAACCCTCCACCTTTTTTTTTTAAACTACATAATGCCTATATTCATCAGGATGGCAGAGTGAGAGAGATATATCAGCACAACAGGCTTGAGTTGCTCTTTCTAATGCAAAGTGAAACAAAGTTATAACAAAAAATGGCCTTGTGACTCATTGTCACAAAATAGGACACATTTCCATGATACAGTCTGTGAACAAGATTAACTCACATCCAAAAATACAGCGTTGATGTAGTTGGTGCTGCCCTCCTCCCCAGGGGTCATAAGGTAAGGACGAATCTTGTCAGCTGACACAGAAAATCGCAAAACAAGGCTGCATTAACCCTAAATTACCATTCAAGATCCTCTGTCAAGTCTTGACAGATTTGATACGTCTGAGAAAGGTTGGATACCCTATTTAGATCATGTGTGACGCAGTACATCGAAATCAGGAATAAGTGGCAAATTGACTTTTTGAGATATGTACATGGCCATAAAGAGAATTTCATAAGCTTTCAAATGATACACATTAGAAGTGTGTTGATGGTAGCCTTTCACACATAAACTTCCAAAACATACAGAAACCGCCACATTGATTTTTTCAACATTTACCCACATCCCCACTTTACTCGGCCATTACATAAACCGGCCACAGCGATTTATTGCTGATTACGATGTACCGGGTAACATATATGAATTAAGGCTCAACCATTTGGTGTCTTGGAGCATGCTCAAGCAAAATAAGTGGATCAAAGGTCAAATTACCTGGAATGAAATTTGGGAATCTATTTTTGGCCACGTTAGCAGATTCTAAGCCTCCGCGACATTTATCCTCGGTGTATGTTGCTGTGAAGGTCTCCAACATCTGAATTAGAAAATCCATGCATTTAAAACACATAAACAGGAGTATCTAATGATTTGTAATAATGCCAAATTTGCAGCAATGTTGTTTTGTCCTCATCAGGAAATATGGGTCAAAAAAGGCTTCTACCCAAATAAAGATGGAAATGTGTAAATTTCTCAAAGTTCCCCAATTTCTAAACCACGATTAGAAATTCTGAAAATAATTAAGTAATGAATTGCCAATGAATGCATAGACAGTGTGCACTTCCACACTTTACTTTGAACTGCTCTTCGATGCCTGTGGTCCCCGTTTTGCGATCTCGTTTCTTGAGTTTGGCGTAGTCTTGCTGGAGTCTGGCCACCGGAATGGCCGTGTTTTCCGTCAGACAAGATTCCAGAAGGGCGTCAAAGATGAACTTGTATTGGTCCTGGCAATCAAAGCACAGAGAGATATGTGTCCACTACCGGTCACAAATTTAAACAAGTAACCTAAAATGCCTGGCCCTAAACAGTTTTTGCAAAACAAACTAACACTGTGATAGCTACGATATAACTAAGGGCAGGGTATGGTGGTCACACAACCAGATATATTCAAGAGCATCTGTTGAAATCCTGTAAAATGAGTACGTCAGATACGTGTTCTCTCATGAGTGAACTAGTTCAATAATTTCAAGGCTTAATAAAGACTTTTATCCTAGGAGAAAATATACGCTGCAATGTGAGAGTCACCCTGACTTGCCCCGACGTTTTTTTACTTTTCTGGTCCCCCACAATAACTCTAATTTCTATGTGTACTCCCTGCAGCTCTGGAACACGTATTCGCATCTTCACAACTCCGGTATACATATGCATGTGCTCCCATCTAATCTCCAGTACGTGTATGTTGACAATCACACTGAAGTACAGATGCTGGGTTGAAAACAACACTTACAGAAGAGAAGGAATTTTGGCACACAAGAAATGGTCAAGAGTCCTTTCACAGACTTCAACATAACCAGAATACCCTTTTGTCAAAATATACTTGGTTTCCCAATTTCAATCAAGAGATCAAGACCTCCACCATACTGTCAACTTTCTCAAGCTTCACTATCTTGAACTGTATCGCTTTCTACATTTCAGTATACAGGACTCTACAAAGAACTCGACGGCAATGGCGTCACTACTGTGGAATGAACTCCTGGGTCAAGGGTCACAATGGCGGCGGCAGGGGAGAAGGAAAGAGGGCACACCTACCACAGTCTGCACCATCATGATTCGCTGCTCCCTCATGGCATGGACAAAGTTGAACACCCCAACTTGCCCCTCAGCTTGTGCCTGGGTCAACATGGAGTCCAGGGTGATGAAGGTTCCAGTGCGGCCCACGCCAGCGCTGTTGGTAAGCACACCAAAAGGTAAACAAGGCAGTCTTAGTGCTGAGCCAATGCTTGTTGCAAAGCGGATGCCAGTGAGCGGCTGGAGAGTACGCTTTATCCAAATAGAGGGATATAAAAAACTACAAATATCTCAAATTGCCAACAGGTCAGACCTTGAGGTTTCCTAACAATGGCCCCAATCAGCCATTTTTTTCACCTTAACAGTTTTATAAAACTTGCCACAAAGTATACTGGCATGCACTGTTGACAACATTACACCGAAGTGATTAAACTTCTTCTTGATTTACAAGACCGAAATGATGCAAACATTCCATCAAAGGCCACTTCTTTGTCATCACCTGCAGTGTACGACCATAGGACCGGGCTGGGTAGTCTCAGCCGCCTGAACTCTGCGGACGAACTGAAGCAGCGAGGACGACTCTGGTGGCTTCATGTCTGGCCAGGTGGTGTAGTGGAAGTGATTCAACTCGCGGAACACCCCCTCCGGGTCACTGTACTGTGTGGGACAAGGTATTCACTTGTTATTAAGTGTAAATTTACACAATTTATGATCAAATACGCTGTACTTTGACATACTGAACTATATGTGGACAAGCCTAAGGCACAGACAGGCATCTCAGGCATTGGCCAAATCACCACCATCTGTCCATGGATCACAGACAGGCATCTCAGGCAGTGGCCAAGTCACCACCATCTGTCCATGGATCACAGACAGGCATCTCAGGCAGTGGCCAAATCACGACCATCTGTCCATGGATCACAGACAGGGATCGTGAGTGTAGATTTTTGCAAGAGGAAAAAGGGAGGTCCTGAAGAAAACTCCTAAATATCACACGAGAGCAGCAACAAACAACTGTACTCAAATAATGGCCTGCAGGCTGGGAATCGAACCCAGGACCAAAGTGGAGAGCGGAAAGTACCCCTCCCAGTTTGTCATAGCTTCCAGACAGTTACCAGATAACTGGCACTCTTTTTAAGGCATAATTTTTGAAACCTTGGCTTCATTGTCATCTTTGGCTTGTGGCCTCCAATTTCATCTAGGGCCACTGCCTCCTGGCTCAGTCTGGGTCAATATTTTGTCCTAGGTACACAAAAGCTTACAATGTGGAGGGAAGCAAGTACGGATGCAGTGTCAGTGGCAGGAATCTAAATAGCTGTCAAGGCTCTCTCATTACACTGCAATGCACTCATAAGCACTGACCACAGTTTATCAAGCGAGGACAAGATAGGGCAATTACCAACCCGTAGGACGTCAGGACGTCAAAAGCAGCAAGGTTTCCACTATTAACACTTGGGTCCTGGATAGTGCTATGTGAAAAAACTGCTGAAAGGCACCTCAATCGAACCTATGCACAATAAAATGCCCTTGAACCTTTGTAGATGTGACTCTGTGCATGCAAATTCTGGCAATAGGTGGTTATCCGGGGTCAACGGTCTAGGTGCTGACCTTAGACAGGTGGAACGTCCTCACGACGTAATTCGTCAAGACCTCCTCTGAGATGTTGGTGACAGTAAAGTCTGCATACTTCTGTAAACTATCCGGCCAGTACTTTTCGCATTTCACCTGGAGCATACAATAAATACAATAAATAGAGCAACTTAGTCAAAAATGTTGACTCTCCATGACTCAACGGCAAAACACAGCACTGAAACTGAACACACTTTAAGAATTTTGTTATGTCAGGCATTTCAAGTAACACCTTTAGATAATGTCTTCAGCATTACTACGTTCGATCATTGGGCCCATGGTACATTCTTACAGCCAAGTAACAAGCAATAGCCTACACTGGACTGTAATTGGTGGAGCAAAATAAGGATTCCTACTCACAGTCGCGAGTACAAGCTCACAAGTTGGGCCGAAACCCAAAATCCGAAGTCCCTACCCACAAGAAGTGAGTGCAAGCTCACAGATTAGACTGAAACCCAAATCCGAGAGAAGTACCTATGTGATCTTAGGTTAAGGAGCATATCAAAAGGCAGAACGCTCCTGTGCCCACTGAAACAATCCTTTATGGAACACTGTAAGTTTGCAGTGAGAATTCACTGTGTTTCCAGGAGGAAAGACACCATTTGAAAGTTTGCGTGAACCCATATGGATTGTTCTTTCCTATGGTACAAACAGCGGGTATTCCTGATCGGAACTAGCAATGCTCTCACTGAAAGGTTCTTTACGCTTACAACATTTCAAAGTACTCATCATTTGCCCTAGGTAGTGATGGCCATTGTAGAAAAAAAAACACATGGTCATGACTTCAAATTGAACTGTTTCCTCCATACCTTTCCGTTCTCGACGAGGTTCGTCAGCATGACTATTATTCCGACCTGTTCCTGCCACAACATACGCCACATGTCAACCACGCTGGCCTTGGTAGGCCCTAAGAGAGAAATTGGTCCTGAATCAAACCGGGGCATTTGTGTGTTCAAAATACGATAAGTCGATTTCAAACAGAAATTTCAAAGATGCGGAAACTAAAAATGGCATGCGAGCCAACTTCACGGGCAAAACAGTTGGCAAGATCCTAGTTACCTTGGCAGGCTATGTACTGTGCTTCCTGCTTGTATCCCTGTGGAACAAGAAAATGAGAGTATCTTGAACTGGCTTCAAATGAGTGAATTCCACAATACTGAACAAAGGCTACGTGGCTTATTCATTCACATGCTAATTTCGGTCTATAATAAGGGAATAAATATGTGCTTGGAACAGCTCAGGAGAATGGACGTGAGTAATGCCCAAGCTGCGGGCGCTTTCAAACGATTTTGTTCCAGAATTTTACTTTCATTTTCCTGAACATCTCTGTCCATTTTATGGAATATTCCTTGTGCAAGTTGTCCAAAAGAATCTCTTTATATGGCCTTAGCACACGCGTAGCATGCTGTGTGCACACAGACTCTTGACCAATCAGAATCTCGTAACCCAGGTGCCAGTGCTTGATTTATGCAGTGGGCATTTTCACTTCTCAACGGGCATTATCAAATGTTGATATACGGTAAAGTACATGTAGTACGTGGTTGAATAGGGAGACTGTCTGAGGTATTTATTAATTAATCTCATCAAGCCTAAAAACTGTACAAAGGAGACAATGAGAAGCAGTTACTGCTCTAGAGGAGAGGAAAACCTCTGAAGAATGTTGTGGAATGGAGCTGCCTAGGGAATCAAAACCCAATTCACAAGATTTGAACCAGGGCTGCCAAGGTGACAGGCGAGGAAAGTACCAGAATACCAACATGGCTCCCCAATTTGTCTGCTACGGAGACATCCAAATGACCAGCATGAGGCCAAACGTGCAGTATTCCTATTCATCAAACCTTTGAAAGTGCTTCTGATGGTCGAAACGAGGGCAGAGAGGGCAAAGGGGTGACTTACATTGATGTAAGATGCGTTGATGTAATCAGAGTGAGGACTGTCATCCGGGCATCGCAGGACGACGCGGGAGTGGTCATCTGGGAAAGTAAAACAAAATCTTCAATGTGGATCACTGGTCCGGTGCTACAAGATTCATCGTTTTAGACATCCTCACAATGACAACACTTACAGGCCACGATGTTGGTGTATCGGTTCTTCTTCATGTTATGACTTTTCTTGGCCACTGTCCAAGGGTGAAGGGGCGTAACTGGTAATGTCTGTCAATCAAGTGGATTTGAAAAACAGAAACGAAGTGCAAAATCAAATTAAGGGTATTGTTTCTTGAAGTGTGAGAGGCAGATCTCATGAACAAATTGCAATGAATACAAATGGTGTCATTGAAAAATCCGTTTTACAAATGATTTTCACATGGCTGTCAAATCTTCAAGAGTCTGAAAGACCATCACAAGTCATCCACTCTTGTGTTTAGTCATCCACTCTTGAGTTGAAGTCATCCACTCTTGTGTTGAGTCATCCACTCTTGAGTTGAGTGACAAGCTACGCAAATGAGCTGTGACAAGGTCATTCTGCAGTACTTTGCCCTTATTTATCCCTTGTTACATGTGAACAAAGAAATCATGCTTCAATTTGATTCACTGGACCTCAAATACTGTCAGTGGCTGGTATCTACCGTACAGCAATTTAGCATGAACTGCTTGGATGGGAAAACATCTTTTGGCAAGGTACATGTAACCTACAGATATCACATGCCCATTTTTTCTACCTGGTCCCCCCATCTGCCCTTGAGCTCATAAAGCCTTTTACTGTCTTTGATAGTCACTGTGTAAACACACTCTGAAGACCCTCAATATACCAGTGTCCACCGCGCTTTCTTGGACTGACCTCGTACTCTTGCTGGAATCCGTTCCTGGACTTTTTGCTCTTGATGTGGTTGGCCAGGTTGCTGAGAGCAACAGGGTCTTCCAGATGAGAGTGGGCTGGCTTCTTGTTGGCGGTGGGTCCCAGCTTCTCCTGGGGTCTGGCTGGCGGAGTGTCGCTGTCAGGAGACAGAGGACTGATGTTTTGGTCCTTACCTGTGACACAAAATACCACTGAATAACTAAAGTAAACACTGGTGTTGCATAATTAGGCCACACATTAGTCAAACACACCACTGTGCCTTTCCTACGGGACAAGGCATTCCATTTTCCTTTGTTCCTTTAATACAACTTTTTCCAATGGACTAAGCACTAACATACACATTAGAGGACTGTTTTCCCACAGACAAACGTTCATTGGAATGTGCACAAACCCAAAAGAACCCTTCAAACTTAAAACCTCAACTTTTAAGAAGCAAGTAGCATTCAGATGGGCGGCACTACCTCAGTGTAACTGCTTGCGATTGTGGCGGCTGGATTGGTCGATCTGCAAATGGTGTATTAGCTTGAAGCTTACCGTGGATGGAATGAAGGGAGAGCTCTGACGGAGCTCGGAAAGGTCCATCTTCTTTCCCCACTGACCTCTGGTGACGTTTCCTGATGACCAGAGAGTTTTGCATTTTCAATTTTCTCATTGAAATCTTAGGACAGCATGGATTCCTCAGTGAATGAAAATGTTGGTATCATGCAGAGAGCTCAGTTTAGGCCAGCACACCCAGGCAACATGTGCACTTTGCTGGAGGGTTACTGCAAATCTTCGTTTTAATATTTTAATGCAAACAGGTAACCAGCCAAAACAATTTGTAAAGTATATGACGACTGACTGGTTCACAGCTGAGTTTACCAGTAGCTCCAACATGGAAAATTTGTCAAGCTGCATTCAGACAAAACGACACTTACCAAATGACAACAAGAGCCAAAACCAGAGCAACAGCAGCAAGCATGGACATTGCAACAGCGACACCTACAGTGAGGCCAATACCCTGACGTGAAGAAGACAGTCCACCCGCCACTAGATATAAAAAAAGGTCAGAGAGGGTCAACCACGGTACAGTTTCTGCTGTTGTGCTGATGCTAACCAGTAACTTCTCTAATTCGCCGTGTACAATGTATTCAATTTCTTTAGGGCTTAGATGAAGAAAATCTATCAAAATTGACAAACGGTGGCAAACGTGAAGTGTTGCAAAACAAGGGATCCTTTGGTACATTTATTTTAAGGTTAAAAAGTTTAAATTCCTTTTTAGTCCTAACACAAGTCAGGTTGAAGAAGGAAGCCAGCAAAATGCAACAGGATCCAACACATCATCAACGAGAACCCTGTTGAGTGCAAGAGAAAGCACTAAAATGCAACAGTGGATTCTGGAGGTTGCCAGTTCAAATGCCAACCAAATCAGCGTATCTCCACACAATCTGCTGAATGCAATTGAATGCAACACAACTGCATTAAGAATAATGTTGCATGCGATAGAGTGAAACAGAAAATTCAACAAAGTGCAACAAAATCAAGTGGTGGAATGAGTAGCTGCAAGGGATAGGCAGTGGCCTAGAAACGGCGCACAGTTTATCTGCCACTCAGTTCTGACTGCTAATTCCAGCAATGAGCAACAACCTCTGACCACCAGATTCTTGGGTTGTATTCAGCAGGGTTTAATTTGGTCATTTTTCTCATTTCAATTTGAAAGAAATTTGGCGACAGGCAACACCAGGTTGTACCTTGAACCACGAGGGGATCTTCATTCCAAACCACGCTGAATTCCTGCAAAGTACACAAGCACACAAGACACTATTAGAAAAGGAATAACTACACACGGCCGCAAAGCACTAGGGAAGCCACAATTAGAATAAATATGATCAGCAAAATTGTCAACTACGATATCATGTTATAAAGACGACATCTAGCTATAGCTACATGCAGTTGTCCCCACACTGTCTCAGCAAATGAATTTCCAATAAGAAATTAAAAATGTCTAGTAATTTATTTTATGAAATGTGGGTGCACTATTCTCAAAAAATCAGCACGCTATAACATTCTTCTCAGGACCAGAGAGACCATTTATTTTGGCGTAAGCTTCAAGATTTAACTGCTTCTTTGCAGAAAAAGGCTCCTCTAGACTCTACCTTGTCACTAATGCGGCTCACAGCACCAAAATAAATCTCATAAGATGCTCCCTCCTGCAAGCTTGGGTTGAAATAGCCGTCATACTCTCGGTCATCCCCGACGACAAATACATCTGGAAGTCTCCGTGGCAACTCAGCAGCAACGTAGGACGTGGGACTCTCGGTGAAATGTCCAAATTCCAGACCGGACCCAGCGGACCTTCTGTTGGTGTCCACGCCGGCCTTGGTGTTTTTCACTCCAACCTGATAAGAACTGGGAAAAAAAGGGCAAGTGAGTAGTTTCTTGAGATAACTCAAAGAAGGTAATCATTTCAGGAACTCTACTAAGTCTTTAGAGGGTGATGATTTCAAGAATTTCTCAGTGAGATATGCAAGTGAACGAACCAATGGACATAGAAACACAATAAAGACTTTTTTCAAAACGCCATGGTAACTAGTGACAGTTACAGAAATTATTGCTACAGTACATGCTGTTAAGTCAACCACTCTAGTTTCCTGAAGCATTGCAATTCGTATTAAAGTTAAGGCTTCAGCAAGTTCCTCGATTCCATCAGAAAATCCTTCTAAACAACAAGTTTACATTGCTAGGATTAGCTGTGATCAGAAATGGCCAAGTGCGGGAGACTCACGTCACATATTTCGAGGGTGTGGTGCTGGCTAGTTGGATGGTGATGGAGGAAGTGCTAGATTGGCCTTTGCCAGACAGCGTGGGTTTCTCAGGGGGTGTCATGCCTGCAAGACATGAGGTGTAAATTTAGACAAGAGTGTGGTTATACAGACATACAGCGTATGGAATAGGAGAGCATGTGGGAATGTTTGTGTATCGCACGCCAATTAAAAAGGGATTGTCTGAAATAAGAAGGGGTGACGTTCCTGAAAACTGGCAAAAAAAAATTGCCGGGAAAAATGTCATCGCATCTTTACATTTTGTACAGGTTTGCTCACTGAAATATAAAATCAAATATCTTTTCTGAGCTCCACTGTGAACATATACGGTTACTGTTACGTCAGGAATCATAAGTCAGGTTGGTGTAGTGGCTCTTTCCTCGCCTTCCACCTCTGGGACCCGGGTTTCAAATCCCATCCAGGTCAGCATGTGGATTGCGTTTTCAGTCCCTACCTGACTCAAGGTTTTCCCTGTAATATTTACCCTGGATTTTCCTCCCACCTCGATAACTGAAAATTTCTTCATTGTCTACTTAATTATCACTTCATCCTGTAATTGGTGATAAACGTGCTGTGGATGAACTAAATTAAATAAATAAACTGTGTAAATAGTTTTTGTACACATTCAGTGGGAAATTGGTCCAAACACAATTCGGTCTGACCTCAGTAAGCCTGCAACCAAGATTTGACCTCTGACCAAGCTATGTGATCTATCACTCTACAGTACAGTTTGCTGGAAAGTGCCCTCAAGAATCAAGCTTCAAGCAGGAAGGTCTATGCTACCTGTTGCTGGTGCAGTAAAGGATTCCACCTTCGCTTTCTTTCCAACAACATTGGTGCTGGTGACAATGTAAACCAGGAACTCGTATTCTGTGGATGGTTCCAGGTTGTAGACCGTACTGCTGGTCATCGACTCATCGGGTATCTCTTGGCTCTCATATTTGGAGTCAGCGTCAAAAGTGAAACTGTCATTGTAAGGTCTGGCTACAACCCGTTGATCAATCTGCAGATAATCAAGAATGATCGCTGTGACTGGCAACGGCTCATCTCAACCAATTTTTGTGCATTTCAATTCAGGAAAACCTTGACTGAGTACATAATATGCTCACTTTAATACACTGTTAAGGACGAAAACTGTACAAATATAGAAAAAATCCATGCAGGCGAAACCAATACAGCTGCATTTCAAATTTGACCCTCAGATCTTGGAAGTAGAGAATACAACTTTTGAGACTTCTTTGGAGTTAAAAAAACAAAAATCCTACCACAGATTTAAGTTGAAATAAACACGACTGATGTTAAGATTTTAAAGTGTATAGAAAAGTCTTTGAAAACTACAGAAAACATTAACAATTTCAAAGTGATTTTAATCTCCGAGGTATTTTCAAGTCGTTTCATTAATCTAATGGTATTTATTCCACTGAGCTCACAAAATTGTCTCTATTCAAGACCACCTGTGGTGAGCAACTGCAAAGCCCACATTTCTAGATGACTTATTACCTTATATTTAAACACCTTTCCATTGGGAAATAATGGAGGTCTCCATTCTAGCGTGACGCTAGTCTCAGAAACAGTTGACACAGAGAGTGACCCAGGCTCAGATGGAGCTGGATAAAAGAAACAACACTGAAAAGTTCACTCTCTGATTCTCCGTTCAAAATGAAAGTGTTTAGCACCCTCTCTTGTATCTGTCACAATAAACACTCACAACTTGACCATACTGTCTTTTTAGTTAATCAGCCTATACTGCCGTTTTAATCATTTCAAGTGCTAAAACAAGGCACCTGTGACTAGAAAAGTATTTGATGCTCACAGCTTTCAATGAAAAATGAACTACGTGGGCTACTTTCTGTGTTCAGTGATCGCAACCAACTTACCCCCTGTCTGGACTGCGATGGTAGCAACGGGTCCAGAACCAAAGATATTGATGGCAAACACTGTCAGCACGTATGGCGTGAATGGAACAAGGCCCATGAACTCGATGGATGCTTGGGAAATGTTTGCTTGTTCCGTTTGCCGACTTGCAATGCCCGTAAGGTTATAGCGGTAGTGGGTGATATTGCCGTTGCGCTGGCCGCACAGCGGTAAGTCCCATGCGAAGGACAGGGTGTTGAGGGTGAAGTTACTGAGGCTGACATTGCTCGGTGGTCCACTGGGTGCTGGAAACAAAACCAAATTTTGCACAAGGATTTCTCTTTACCGCAACACATATGATCATGTTGTATTCTAAGAGCTGTCTAAAAGTTGCATTAAAAAACCATGTGCTTGCTCATGTGGGACTTAAACTTCTGACTTCCTACTTACGGGCAAAAGCTGGTCCAAAAATTAACATCCCTAATGCGAAGCCAAATTAATATCACTGGCAACCAAATTTCCTGTTTTTTGCCTGTCTTTAACACCTAACCTTTCTTTCACAACCCTAGTTCACAAAAACATTCTACAGCAAACCACTTCTTAAACCAAATAAGCCTGTCGGATCCCATTTTTGCATAAACTATTTTTAAGTGAGTGTCAAGAAACTTTCTCAATATATGTACTTATAATATTTCCTGGAAATTTTTTAAGAAGTTATTAGTGAAGTTCCTGCAAATTTTTCTCACACATTCTTGGAAGTAAAATTATGTAGACAGAGGCATAAAGCTTCCAAAATTTGACAAAAGTTAATGATCCTCACTCCAACTTTAATCTATCTGGTCCCTGCCTGCTGATGAATCCACCTTTCCCATCCTCATCATCTGCACCCACCTGTGCCCTGGGTTACGGCTTCATCCCACAATTTCGTTCCTAGTCCGGCGATAGTAGAGGCTGTCACAAACACGCGGTAGATGGAATTCGGGTAGACTCCTGTGATGGTCATCGCTGACAGGGTACCAGTGGGCCACAGTATTCGTGATGGAGATGGGAACCCCTCACACAGGTCTCTGGTTGTGAGTGCACAGTGGATGGAGGAATAAATCAGCATGAGTCTACCTGTGTGGGATGCATGATTGATGCCATGCAACCTACTTCATGACAGCTAAGAGACGACTATGATGTGTGGGACCAATTTTCAACAGAATATGCACAAATCTCTTGATAAAGCAAAATAATTATGACTGCAAGAACACTTTGCTTTACGTGCACATACCTTGCCTCACCTCAGTGGGACCAATTCTTACTTGGTCGTGCACAAGTCTTTACACAAGATGCGGTACACACGTAGCTGTATGCATACAGTGGCTTCTCTGTGCATATGGCCCACAGCAGGTTAGACCAAACGTTAACTCGGTGCAAATACATCTTCTCATTAGAAGTCATCTCAAATCTTACCCAGGACAAGTTGCAGACTAGTTGCGGACTAGAGTTACTCCTTAACCAGGAATTCCTCCGCAAGAAGATGTGCATTTTTATTCCCGGACAAGGTGAGGAGGAATTTCCATTAGAAGGTCAATGTTCCACTGTGAAGAACTGTTCACATACCAGAGGGCTAATTTACACGATGGTCAGGGTTTATTGCTTCCAGAAACTAACCTTGGATCACTCAACACACTGTGACTTTCTGTGTGTTCAGTTTGAAGACTGAATCAGATGGTTGGAAATAAAAACCGCAAGGGGGGAACGTATAAACAAGTAGTGATCACTTCATTCCGGGCAGATTGCAAGGAAAGTAGTTCAGGAGCCTTTAACATTCAGCTGCAGCACCCGTCCGCAATTTGTTCTTAACTTGTCGCGGATGCGATTTGAGATGACTCCTTCTTTATGCCCTGCCCTTCTGATGACAAACTCAGCATTCTTCTTTTTCACAGGCCACCATTAAAAGTCAGAAAAAATATAACAAGCTTTTTGTATTGCCGGTGTATTTGCAAAAAAAAGGTCAGTAGTTACCCTCAAGCACAAGAGATCTTGTATGAGGCCTTTCACACTGAAGTTTGTCTCACCTGTTTATCAGGGCATACTCCACTGTGTATTGGACAGTGCAGTTACCGGTGTTGGTAGGTTTCTGCCAGGCTACTTGGATCTCAGTAGGGACAGGAGTACCAGAGACCGTTAGCTGATTCACCATTTCTGGAACTGAAATGAAGAATGTCAGGGAAACAGGACAAAGAAAAAAGTGAGACATTCCTATAAACACTCCCATCACTAGAAAAATTGACAATAAAGTTTAACTGCAAATGAAGTATTTGTCAACAGACAAAACATCAACACAAAAATGTTTCAATATGAAATTCATACCAAGGACAATTTTACACCACCTTTTTTAGTATAGGTTCTTACCGACTGCACTTGTTTCAACCTCCATGTCCTCTGTCCATGGTCCGGGGCCCTTGCTGGTCTCAGCCTGTACCTTGAAGGAATATATTGTGCACGGAGTCAGTCCAACAACCACAGCCATCTCTACAGAAACAGACTGGCTATCTACAACCATTGTTCCTGTGCTGTCTTGAACTTCATAGATGTAGCCTGTGATGTCACCACCCCTGCTTCCACATGGAATGGGTTCCCAGTTGAAAGTGATTGACTCACTAGAAATGTTGCTGCCAGTGAGTACAGGAGCCAGACTTGGAACTAAGATTACAATGGAACCAAAAAGGGGCAAATGCAAATCAAATCACTGTAAGATTCTGAAAAATTACAGCAAGGATTGGAGCACTGTTGAAATAAAATACAATTTTATCATAAGAAATGGACACACCGACGCAATGCCAAAAAGACACACTTTTTTACTACTGCCACCAGTCCAATCAAACAGTTGACTTTTGTGATTGATAAATTCACCTGATTCTCCAGTGCAGAGATCAATGCTGGTCTCTGGCCCCTTTTCCATCTCGTTCCATGCACTGACATAAACAGTGTAACTTGAATACGGCAAGACATCCGATGAAATTATCAAACTGTCGCCATAGTAACTGTCTGGAACAACATATAACAGAGTAACGGTCACAAGCCTCAAATTTCATGCAGTGTCTTTAAGCATAGCAATGTAATAAGTACAGAAAAGTTTTACCAAGAAGCTGGTTACCAACCAAAATGTCACGTGAAATATACACATACATTGCTCTTAACTGGTTCCCGGCTTGGGGTTAAGCTCATCACACCAATCCAGCAATCACAACTTTTCTGCTAAGGAGCTTCACGACCTTGAGCCCATGATGAGATGTAAGAGCCAAATCAGAAAGCAAGTGGTCGAGTGCTATTTCTTTCTTGCCACCCATGACTCACGTTCAAATCCCAGCAAAGCCAGCTACCTGATCATTTAAAGTTAACCCTAACCATTTTCAATGCACAAATTTTTACATGACTTTTCCAAAATTTTGGGGGGGGTTCAAAATAATTAACAGCGGATTTTTCTTGCACCTCTAACAAAGCTTGGACATGAAGGAGACAATACATACCACAGCATTTACCACTCAAAATAAGACATAACTTTTGGGAAAGGCCATACTATCAAGCCATGCAAAATTCATGAGTCACTAACACCACTTACAAGTCACATTTAAAGAGTGCCTAATGATCTGACCTTACTTTTCACTGCAAGAAAGAAACCCCACCTTGCCAATCCACCTGGAATGAACTTTGATACATGAAATGGTAAAATGGTGCTTTGGCAGAATAAAACCAAATAAATAAATAAAACAAAATTTTGTACCCTGAAGACAGTGAAGTGTTACAGCTTAACTCTTGAGAACAAGGTTGTGACCTACCTCCTTCAACATCTATGCGATTGGGCTCCATGGGCTGACACTGCTCCAGATTGGTCAATTCATATTGTACTTGGTAACGCATAACAGCACATCGGTTGGAAACAAACTTCCAAGATAGGTGGATCTGATTGGCCGAGAGGTTTAGGGGAGTATCATCTTGGAACTCAGTCACTTCAGCCGGAGCTTCAAATGGAACATGAGTCAGAGGGTTACTAAGCAACTGGACCAAACTTTATGATCATGATGTTTTTACACATTCAGATGAAAACTGGAAGTGTACATACTGAACTTTAAAAGTGCTTATCCACACTGCCAGGTAACAGAACCCTTCCACAGACTCCCAATCTTAAATTTGCACATAAACCCAGCGCCCTAGTCCTCCTTACAGTGGTGATGACTGAAGAAGGCAAGGTCCTTGATATGCTACAATTTATTGGCACTGACAGCCGCTGCTAAAACCTTGCTACTCTCGTGAAGGTACTGTATGGCAAAAAGGTGCCATTCACGCTGACGTGATCTAGTGCAAGTAGGTTCACACAACAGGCAAATGACTGTGAAAGGGAAACAAACTTGATGTCATGACAACTTTGCAGCAAAATTTCGCTTGAGTTGAAATGTGTTCAACTTTTACAAATTCGTAACGCAAATATTTGATCTAACGTCACAAATTTGTGTTCGCTTTTGCACGAAGTACATAGATGTAACAGCCTTTATACTGCAAATAAGTCTGCATGTGGTGTTTAAGGCAGCCAATGACAGCGTTATGTTAAGTTGCACAAAACTTAGGAGTTAAATTATTCAGTAACGACAGTGGGCTTGGTAATAACTATCATAGCGATAATAGCTTACATCGGTTTGTAATTTTACATTTTTTGAGGGTTACCTGTGCACCGCGTTGAGCAATTTCCGGCCAGACCACCATAGCCTTCTGGGCAAAGATCTGGAAACAGATAAAGAGTAATAATTATCATTTAGTCATCAACAAAATTGCAGTGTATTTATTATTACGGAAACAGCAAATACTTGTCGATTTAGGGGAAAAGTCTGACCTTGACAGTTGATGCCTTTGAAACCTGAGGCACAGTTTCCAGGACAACGACCAGTTGTTTTGTTGCAGGGGGCATTGTCCATGCAGTGGCAGGTCTGCAGACAGCTGGCTCCAAAAGACCCATCTGGGCAGCCTAACAAATGCAAGTCCAAGGAGTAAATGCAACAGACTGTGAATGGCACAGTTAAAGCTTTAGACAGGACAGTACACAGGACAAGAAGGGACAGGACATGGCTTCTTGGGGGACAGCAGTGTTACTTTGGAGTTCTCTTCATATACAAAGCTCACAGCCGGATATTAAACTCATTATTAGGAGTGAGTGTATAGTCACAGAGCATGGCCACTGGATGGTAAATGCCCTATTAAAGTTCAGATTACCAAATAAATTTAGGACTGCAGATTATCGCAGTTTTTTAACAAGAATGAGATGTTAATAAACACAAATGCTCCACCAAGCAAAACCCAGATTTTAATTTGTGAACACAGCATGGTTTCAGTTGTTGAAGCCCAGTGTGGCCTTGACCTTGAGGACTCAAATGCGATAGGTCTGTCAGAAATAAGGAGCGTAATTCACAAACCACATTTGAAATTCATACATAAACTATTTCTTAAGTTATTGTGCTGCCAAGAATATTCTGGAAATGCACACACCGACACAACCATATGTGCACTTTAGTTGTGGGAAGTATATATTCCTCTTTTCACCTGTTTTGTGGGGACCAAAAATGCTATGGGGACAAATGTTTGTCCCCACAACTTGGTCCAGATTCCTAGCAATAAAAAGTACCCCTTAACTCCAGGGAGGCTACCCACACAAACACATCACATACACAGAGGGACAAGGCAGGAACAATACGCCCATACCTTTGACTCTGTTGGAGGGCACAAAGATAGTTTTCAAAGTTTTGAGCACTCAAGACCAAAGGCACACGTACAAATTTAATTTTGAAGCATTTGATGCTTCAAACTGCAAACAGTCTACTTACCCTCATCGCAATCAATACCCTTGTACCCTGAAGCACAAGAGCATCCATAGGGATCGGGCAGACAGAATAACTTTCCTTCACAGGTTTTGCCCGGCAACTTGTCAGAGCTGCACTGGAAGCTGCCATCTTGGCCAAAGCGGTCAGGGCCAAGTACTGAACAGTGAAAAAATTATTGAACAATCAACAGAAAATTTTTCTTATTATCAGGTGGCTTGAAGGCAAAAAATTAACTTCCCAAAGAAAGAGCAGACCCTATACTTAAAAATTGCAATAAGGGAGCATCTCATTATGCAAAACAGTTGGAATGTCCCACTTTGAACACCTTGTTCTCACTCAAGAACTGGCAGCCGTTCCACTGGGAACACGGCACTCCCATTGGAATGCTGCCCGAAACAATTTATGTCTTTAGTGGATGGTTTCCACTGTGTGGGAATGTTCCCATGGGAACAGTCCTTCAGAATGCCAAATTTAATGTTCTCGACTTTTCAAATGATCCAAAACATGGACTCACGCAATCAGGGATTTACTGTCCAGGTGCGTTTCATAGATATTTCATGAAATTTTGTAATCAAAAGTGTTTTTAAAAGGAGTGCATGTGTGTGTCCACATGTCAAAGTTGAAAAAAGGCCAAATTCTCCACAGATCGTTGAGGGCACTGCACTGTGGTGACCACCCAGTGTATGGAGCTCTTAAAATTAATGTAGTGTTTGTGACATTTTTTATTTGTGTTTTGCCCCTTCTAACTTTTGGACTGATTGTTCAACTGTATGATGGCCAATAGGATAATGTGTGCTTAGATATTTGCTGCATTCATATGTATTTTGTGCAATTTGTGAAGACTTCTGCCTGGCAAATTGAGCTATCAACATTTGCATGTGAGTGGCCTATACAGCATGCATGTATTGTGTATGAACGCGGTGAGCTGTTAAACCTTTTGTGGGTCTCCAGCAGACACTGCCCCACCCAATTCTGACATTCCAGAAGACTTGTGATTGAAGACAAGTAGACGGGGCAAGGAAGGTGGAATACCAGTTAAAATAAGAACACGAGCTCCCCTTCCTTATCTCCATTGTAATTGTAATTTTATATAATGTAAAATTGAGTCTTGCAATTTGTAATTTTTATTATTTATTCAGCTGTAATGTACATGTACACTGGGAAAACAATTTTCATGTTAAATTTTTATCGTGATAATCAATGTTTGAATCTTGAATCTAGAGTCAGAACATTTTCTCAAGTGGTACTGGGACTCATGATAGAGACAGTCCAGTCTAGAGCCAACGTCTACACATTCAGCCTCTATGAGCCCCAAGCTGGACCAAGAGAGGGCACAATTTGCCTAGCGGCTCCTTTGGTGGGAACTGCACTACACTGGTTCACAAACAATTATGAATTGCGCACATCATGGTTACGGGTCTACCAGCAAAATGAACACTCCTCGTTACTGATGAGGGGGTACTTCTCCTGAAGGCAGATATATAACCTTGTTATGTTTCAAACAAAGTCTCACAAACGAAAGATCATACATATTCATGAGCGAGAAGCTCCCTTTAAACCTACACTGTCAGATTTTTTTTTCATCAGACACATACAGGTACTCACGTATTTCACAGAAATTCCCACTAAAGCCAGGTGGGCAAACACAGACACCAATCCTAGTCTCACAGACGCCACCATTGAAACAGACTGGGCAAGTTTTGTCACAGCAGGGTGCATTCCATTTATCTTGTTCACATCCTGTGAAAGTCAGAAGACAACTAAAACTAAACTTTTTTGTAATTTGATTACTTTTTTTTAGCATTTTTTATTCATTAGCATCAAGAGCTTTATTACAAAAAAGTAATGTGAGAGCATTAAATTTAATTTACATGCAGTATCCCGATTTTTTTTTCTTCTCTCTGTCACACCTTTTTATGAAAAGCTCCTTCAGATAGTGCATTTTTACCTCTGACTATCAATCGCATTAATGCCTGTTTTCCACTGGCACGCTTCCCCGTAAAATGGACCTCATAGGTGGTGCTCTCTGACTGACTGACACTGGTCATCTTCATGTACAGTTGGTCACTCCAGTCTTTAATCGGGTCCTTTGCATTCCTCCTCCATCGAGTTTGAGTACGAGATGAACTGGATGCATTGACCATCAGAGTCACATTATTGCCGCGGTTTACCGTCCAACTTGGAAACGTTGGCAGAAAATCAGCTAGTGGAAATAAAAGTATTGTTAAAGACAAGAGAAAAAATAAACTTTTTAGCCTGTGTAGGCGATACATGGGATGACCTGTGTAAAATTATACTTCCTTTAAAAAAAGGAATTGAAAAATGTATCTTTCTTATTCATTGTTAGGAAAATAAGTAATGCACCAAAAACAAACTTCCAGTGTCGGGTAAACAGGCATGTGATTGGGTGGCAAGAAAAAAACAGAAAAAAACCCTCAATATTACAAACCACGACATTTTACCTTGCCCCCTTCCACACCGGGATAGGTTCAACTATACACTTACATGAACCAGAAATATTAGGCATTGCAGGAGAGCAATTAGAGAAAGTGGTTGACAGTTCCCACGGACTGTTCCTTTTTGAAAAGCGCATCCCTTTTTAAAAAATCTTTCTCACCGAAGTAGCTAAATTTTCCAGGTATTTTACTCTTTTTCTTGGCTCAACTACAATAATCAATTTTCATTCAAGCTAGCAAGGATGGTCGTTTGCTGCCACTTGCACTGTGCAATCTGTGCCAGTGTTTTTTTTTAAAGTCTCTTATGAGCGCAGAGTCATGTGCATAAATTTAATGTAAGTCTACCCCTAAACCTTTGGGGCATTAACATAGGCATCCTTCATTCTCTGAAGACTATGGTGTTGTGCTCTGAATGATGGAGCAGCATCTGGTGTGGCTGGAAAGGCCTTAGGGGCATTAAAACCTGCAAACAACTGAAGTAATATTGGGATAGCTGAATAAAAAGCGGGCACTCATTCTGAACTGAAAACTTTGCTTTTTTAAATTTAAATACATCTTGGAAAAGTTTTTAAAAAGGGCCCTCATCCTCCTGATTCTGGAAACTCAGATGATCAAATTATTACTTTTTACTTGGCCTAAGCATTTCATCTTATAAATAACAGTATAAAATCCATTTCTAATACTTCAAAACCCTATGTGATTTCCAGTTATCCTAATGCATGAAAAAGTTGTACAGTGAGACTTTCAATAATCTTTACAGCAACTTTTTGGCTCAACACTCAAACTTACATATAAGAGCACCCTTTTTAAATTCTATTATTCTCATTTCCGGCCACCCCTATTTTTGGCTTTCGACCAGAGAAAAAGAGCCTTTTATTCTACCGACCCTGTGAAAAAAAGTAGGCTGTGATGACCTGTACAAAAACAGTGCTGAATGTCCAATGCGATTTCACCCAAACATCAATCCACAATACGGCATCAATACCACACTGAGCGGTACTGTACTGCACCAAACATACAAACATGTACGGAGACCCATAGGAAAAACAAAACATACACGCATCCATTCATACATACTGCATACACGAACACCGTACGGTGTGTTGACGCTGACCCTTACGGGGTTTTTATAGTGTGTACCGATAAAAATATTTCTCTGTACTCAGCCAGAAGCAAAGACACTCATGGTACTCACTATAAAAAAGTGACAAGTATACATCGTGCATTTGCCTGGTTTATTTATCAGCATGGATTTCTTTCGTAGGAATCTTAGTTTTTTTCAACGGGCCGACCCTCCGTCAATTGGAAAAAGAATATAAAAAGGGCACCCTAAGACTCAGGAACAATACACTCCAAAGTTTCAACACAGGATAGCCCAGAGCTATATCAGCATGACTGGAGTACCCAGTTGGACTGGTCTCTATTGTGTATGATTAGAAATGATCCAATAGAATTGTTCCTCACTTGACCACCAAAATACACAACCCACTGGGGTCATCAAAGTAAATGCATGAAAAATGAAAAATCTTTAACCTATGTACATACAGACTTTTTTAATAAAGTCCAATGAATTCATTTGCAGATATCTTTCCTAAATTTGGATCTTGTTCGATTGTTAAAATTCAGAACCTTCTTCTGCCATCAATGCAAAGAGTGGCTTAATGCTTTCCTTTAAATCACCACGTACCATTTCTGCTCATGATGGCAGTTCCAATACTCATGACGTTGCCCCCGTTCTTCCTACAAGCAAAAAATCCGATCCTTTTCTTCCTGTTAGTCACTGCAGGCAATTGAAGAATAGAGAATCCCTCTTCTGATGACTGGAGCATTAAAATATCATGGTTTGGAGGTAACTTTAAAGGGGATGGCTTCTGTTCACCACTAGTTCCAGTACGTGTGAATGTTGTTCGAGCGAAGGACAGCGCTGCACTCCCACCATGTAGATACGCAGCGATGTAGGTGTCTTCATTGTCAAAATCAATGCGGGGCTTGGTGATGCAAGTAAAATCATCAATTCTGCCAGCATCTTGTGCAACACCACCTAAAATGGGCACAAGGAGATCAGATGCACATTTGTTTCATCCGAGAATGAAGATAAAGGTCTGAATAGCAAACACCTTTGGCAAAGCAATGGGATTGAGGAGATTTGACTCCTTCCATCATCCCCACCCTCCAAACACACGCTAGGGGGAAGCTTCCTCGTTGAACGTACTTTGTTAATTCAACTAAATTCACAAACGAGTTGATTCTGACAAAACCTTGTTCTTTCTGCCTTATATGCATTCTATCCTTCACAGCAAGTGAGTCTTTGTTGTGATTGCACACTTATGAGGCAAGTAGAGTACAGCCAATGAATCTGTATTTCAGGGTCAAAATTTCCCCACTACACCAGAGGGACTCTAAAGGGGCAATAAACGTGGACGAAAGTTTGTGAATGAAACCACAAACACCACATGCGGTATAGTTCCACGTCCCCCCATAACAAGACTGCCACAATTCTTGCCGTACTATCCACTCATATGTGAACATTGCCACAAACTGTCTTTCCTGGGCAACGGGTCTTACCACGTGCACTTGTTTCCACCTCCATGCCCTCTGTCCATGTTCCTAGTAGGCCCACACTGTTCACAGCCCGTACCCTGAAGGTGTACCTCATGCATGGTGTCAGTCCACTGACCACAGCCATCTCTGTTTGGACAGACTGCCTATCTCTAATCGTTGCTCCTCTGCTGTCTCGCACTTCATAGTCATAGCCTGTGAGGTCACTACCTCTGCTTCCACAGGGGATAGGTTCCCAGTAGAATGTGATTGAATCACTGGAGATACTACTGCCATTTATGACTGGAGCCACGATGGTAGCTAGGAATTTCACAAATTAAAGTTTTCATCAAAACACCATCACAACATTAAAACATTTGCCGGAGCATCGGTAGTTTGGCAATTTTGAAAACTCAGATTTATTTTCTTGAGAAAATTGACAATTGTGTGACAAAAAGTTTCAATTGAAAAGCATACCAAGGTGTGAGTGCAGCCATTTTAGTTTAATCATAAATAAATTCAACACCCAAAGATCTGTATCATAGTTCATCCAAGCCAAGCTCATAGACTGATACATGGATGCTGTACATGCTTAAGAAGTACAAATAATGTTTCCCAAAGCAGAAACTGCAATCACATTTGGCACTTCTTTGAGAATGTTATTCAAATGTACTGGGAACAAAATTACACGAACAGATGCTGAAGGCAGAATTTCATGAAAAGCCCTGGAGCCAAGAACTTTTTTTTCTCAAATTATCTCATCCCCCTGATCATCCCTTCCCCTACTGCGAGTCTTCTCCCTTCACCTGTCATTTGCACCCACCTGTGACCTGTGTTACACCTTCTGCCTCTGCTTCCATTCCTACACCAGCAACTGTAGAGGCTGTCACATAAACACGGTAGGTGGAATATGGAAAGAGCCCTGTGATGGTCACTGGGGATTGAGTACCAGCTTGCCATGATGTCCGTGATGGAGACTGGGTTTCCTCACACTGGTCCCTGTGTAGGAATTGGCAGGTAATAGAGGTAAAACACTCAACCAGAGACAAAGGGCAGTATTTGCACACACTGTGCAATTATTATACATTGTCCAAGAGAAGTTGTCCATGCAGTATGTACAAAACAGGTTTTGATGCTGTGTAGAATGTCTCTGCATTCTCATGGACTAGTGCTGATCTGTAAATTTCCTACATTAAACTGATATTGTCACAAACAGGAACAATCTGTTTCTTGACAGGACTAAGTCTTATTTAGTGCAAACTTACATGTAAATGCCACTCTCAAACACCCAAATCCTAATTTTCATACAGAGGGTCTTGCCCTGACTCCAGTGTATATTCTTAAGACTGTTTTCACGTACTCAGTGCTTGTCTGGGAGCTTGGGACAAAAATTTCAAATCCTGTCAATTGTTGCAATGAATGATTGTTGATGTTAAATTCACTTCAAACGTGCACTTGTGTCAAGTATAAAGCAGCTACAGATGTTACTGTCTATTGTACAGGGTAGTCACCGATGTTGCCGGGTTTCTGCCATGAGACACCTTAAAATGGAAAGGATGTTTTAGAGAGGAACCGCAACCTGTAAATCATCCGAAATAACAAGTAATTGTTATGCATGGCGTGTCCACAGGATTTTTATTATTATTATTATCATTGGTTTATTTATTTCACATTGGGTGGCCACTTGCAGCCAAAAAGGCTGAATTGCTGCCACAGCAACATTACAATTCAAAGTTCAAAAAACAAATAGTAGATTTAGTAAAAATAAAAAATATATGAAAATGACACTAGAAGTTATTGTAAAACCCATATGAAAACAAAATACATGTACATAAAAACACACAAATAAAAAAATAAATATATATAAATATTTTATTGTAGGGCAGACACAAAAAACAAAGCCAACAATACAACACAAATATTACACTCACACTGAATCAAAGGAAGGGGAGAGGGTGTTGGGGACATGAGAAGGGGAGGGGGGACGGAAGAAAGGGGGAAGTTACAGGGAGGGGTAGGGGAAACCAATGCCAACAAAACAGAAAAATACTTGGCAGTAATGTATGGCAGCGGGCTGTATTTGTACCAATTAGTTCTCCACCTGACCGTTGACGGGCTATTCAAATTTTGACCAAAGTATTAACGACTCTACATTGCCGACACACAAGACATTTTCAGACTTCAGTTATTTAAGTCTGTCTCACCTGTTTATCAGGGCATATTCCACTGTGTACTGGACACTGCAGTCACCGGTGTTGGTAGGTTTCTGCCAAGTAATTCGGATCTCAGTCGGATCATCAGGGATACCAGTCACTGATAGCTGATTGACCATTTCTGGAACTAGATTGAAGAATGTTGGAAGATCAGAACAAGACTGGGATGAAGAAAATCGTTCATAACCCAACCCCAAATTAAAAACGTTACAGATGACAGCATAGCACTTATCCTCAGCACATTAGAGAACAGCAAAAACTTACAAGAAGAGCAAATTCAAACTACAGCTCTTTAAAAAAAAAAGAAACTACTCAATGCACGTTATGATCTCATGTTAAAGCTTTACTCATGACAGTGCCTTTTCGCAGAAAAAGTTCTTACCACGTGCACTTGTTTCCACCTCCATGCCCTCTGTCCATGTTCCTAGTAGGCCCACACTGTTCACAGCCCGTACCCTGAAGGTGTACCTCATGCATGGTGTCAGTTCACTGACCACAACCATCTCTGTTTGGACAGACTGCCTATCTCTAATCATTGCTCCTCTGCTGTCTTGCACTTCATAGTCGTAGCCTGTGATGTTACCACTCCTGTTTTCACAGGGGATTGGTTCCCAGTAGAATGTGATCGAATCGCTAGAACTGTTGTGCCCAGTTATTACAGGAGCCACACTTGAAGCTAGGGATTTCATAGGGAAAAATACATTTGTTAAAATTATTAGATTATTACAAAATGTCAGAAACTTGGTAGTGATAATGACCGGCAAGCAAATATGAATCTCTTGCAAATACAACTGCACTTAATGCCGAAAACATTTTGCAATGATCATGTGTACTATAAAAATATTTGAACTTCCACAAAATGCATTCTCAACACATCATTTTCAGAAAGCGACAAGTCAAAGTGTACCATAAGATCTTCCTGAGACACTTTGGTGGATGGGTAGACTTTTAACAGAGCAGCATTCTTAAGGATAACGAATGGAATCAAATCCTACAGTTCTTGCACAAACCCTGTTGATATGCTGTATGGGTTGGAGTCCTGAGAACACAAGCGTTCAGCCACAATTTGAAACATTTGAAACACTGCCTTCTCTTCTTCTCCGATTCCCCTCCTCCTCTGCCCTCCCCCACCCTTCACTTATACCCACTTCTTTCTGACGTTACAGCTTCTCCCTCTGCCACCATTCCTGGGCCAGTAGTGGTAGAAGCCCTCACATATACATGGTACAGGGAACGTGGATGAAGCTCTCTAATGGTCACTGGGGGGCGAGTATCACCGCTCCACACTTGCCGTGATGGAGAATCGATCCTCTCACAAAGGCCTCTGCAAATGAGTGCACAATATATGGAGGAATGTGTCAGCACTCTCAATACAAGCGCAGGATGCAACAAATTCAAAGCATAAAGTCTCAATGTTTACCAATTACTTGCCACTTTCAAATAAACATGACCCCCAAATTAGCTCACTTTCCTAGATTCCAACTTTAAAATGGAAATTATGTTTTGTTCTGGAGAGGACCCCAACCTGTTGAGGCACTTTGTAGGCATAGTGTGACAGCAGGTTTTTGAGGAAAGTATTGCAACACACCCTTCAAAAACTTTGATTTGCCAAAACACAAGGAATTTTCAGACCTTTTCATTTACGTCTGTCTCACCTCTTAATCAAGGAATACTCCACTGTATATTGCACAGGGCAGTTACCAACATTGGAAGGTTCTTGCCAAGTAACCCGGATCTCAGTTGGTTCAGTGGTGCGATCGACCAAGAACTGATCCAAAAGTCCTGGAACTAAAAGAAGAATGTCTAGGGATCAAAACATGATGAGATTTTATTCTCAACCTTATCATCTTGACAGAATATCATGATATGAATAACACAAGTGCTTTAAAATAGTACTTACTACTTGAGTACAAGTATGGTACAAGTGCTCTAAAAATGGTACTCACTACTTGAGTACAAGTATGGTACAAGTGCTCTAAAAATGGTATTTACTACTTGAGTACAAGTATGGTACAAGTGCTCTAAAAATAGTACTTACTACTTGAGTACAAGTATGGTACGAGTGCTCTAAAAACTTACTACTTGAGTACAAGAACGGAGAAAGAGTACTACAACAATGCATACATTGCCTCTAGCTAAATAACAAAATGCTTTATAAATAAATTAACATAACTTCTTTGAAAACATCATTCAAAATAAGACATTGTACACTTTGAACAACAAACGCACAACACAAACTCATTTCAAAGTGAGGACAGCAATTAGCAACACTGGATGATCTTTCTACCAAGCATTTGGTGTATTTTCAGATACAACAATATAAAATTCTTACCCTGTATGGGGTTTGTCCACGGCCCTGGGCCTCCATTGGTCTGAGCCCGTACCCTGAAGGTGTACCTCATGCATGGTGTCAGTCCACTGACCTCAACCATCTCTGTTTGGACAGACTGACGGTCTCCAATTCTTGTTCCTGTGCTGTCTTGAACTTCATAGTCATAGCCTGTGATGTCACCACCTCTGCTTCCACAGGGGATGGGTTCCCAGTAGAATGTGATTGAATCGCTTGAAATGCTGCTGCCATTATATACAGGAGCCACACTTGGAACTAGGATTGACAACAGAAGGGCATGTGATCAAAACATCGTTGTACAGTATCATGTCCCTCCCAAAACCAGCCATTAACACTTTTGAACTAAAATACAACCTTCTCATCAGAAAAAGGCCACAGCTGAAAGACAGGGCTGAAGCTTAAAAACACACATGAATATATGGCGGTGGCCACAGATTTCAAGGTACTGCCAAGTAATTCAGACTGGCAATTAAAATGCCAACATGATGCCCTCAAAAAATATTGATTTTTACAGCATATACTACTAAATCCAGACTAAGATTACACAGAAAAAAAGGCAACAACTCTGTCAAACATCGGATAAAATAAACAAGGTTGAGTTTTGGGCCACTCAGTTTTAGGAGGCAGGTTGACGTGGTTCTTCTTGACAATTCACCTCTGTCGTTGGGTTGGATTCACGGTTCGGTCTGCAGTTTATGTGTGGATTCCATTTTCAGTTCCCACCTGATTCCACGGGTTTCACCCAGAATATACCTCTGGGAGTTTTCCTCCCACCTCTAAAACTGCAACTGCTCCTCACTGTCTCCTCTTAACAGGTTTCCTCAGGCTGGTGAGCTACAATGGCCATCTAGGACACTTTTGAGGAATCCTTATGTTATTTGCCAGAAACACTTAATGATAATAAAAATAGTGTCTTAGTGACCCAGCTCACCCGATTCTCCTGTGCGTACATAAAGGGGCATCTCACTCCCAGGTCCAACTTCATTCCAGGCACGAACGTACACAGTGTAACTCGAGTAGGGCCGGACTCCCGATGAAATTGTCAAACTGTCGCCATAGTAACTGTCTGTGATACCAATCAGATTAACTTGTCTTAAAAAGCCCAAGATTCAATTTGTATCACCCTTTAGACCTGTGGACCTGTCTTCAAATAATAAATATTTTGCAAAAAGATCTCTCTGATTTTTATAAAACTGGTAATGATAAAAAATCATTATGATGATAAACTCCTGAAAGCTTGACAGCATTAACCTACATTGCTAAGCTAGCAGAGAAATTCTACAGTATCTCCCCGTCCTGCAGTTCTTTTGGGGTTGACCAAGAGTCTGCCAACTCAGAGGGCAGTCAGCTGAGTGCTACAGTTCTATTTTACTGGCCACTGATGAAACATTGTTAATACAAGCATGTCTAACCATGGATTCCATGCCACGGAAGGACACCAGCCTTGGCACAATGCAGTTAAAAAGTGTTCTCTGCCACCTGCGTTGACCGCTAAATCCAACATCATACAAGTTTTGATCAACTTTTCATTGTACAGCACATTATAGCAGAGTTAATGCCATAAGTTTTCTTTCCTGTCTGCTGAGACATGAGACAGACTTGAGTTAGAGCATTTTCTACGTGTCAGTTAGATATTACTCACAGGTACCAGTCAAATTAAAACAATATCTAGTGAACTGATGTGTTAATTAATAACCTCTCCAGCCACACTTTTCACTGTTAACCCCTTTAAGCCAGGATTCTTTTGACCCTGACTGCTGGGCTGTAGTTTGCCCTGAATGGAGGGCTTTGTCCAGCAGCAGGCCCCACTGAACCAGCAGCTGCATGGTGAATAGACTGTATGTGTGGTATGCACTAATCCTCACACAAAGCCACGGCTCTCGCTGTCTCCTACATATGCAGCAAGGTATGAGACGAAGAGAACCCCCCTGCTTTGTGTTGGTCATTGTCTCGCAGGAATCTGGGGAATTCCTTTCAGACATCTTGGGGGGATGTGTAAAGTAACAATAGTCTGGAATATGTATAGGGATTGGACATGTTGGGGGGGTACCCCTCAGTCTCACTTCTTGCTGGGTACAGTCTCGTGGACCAATGCGGTTAAGAAACCTGCTCTATTCCAGTAAAAGTGAACACTTTAAAATCTTCCCCTCTATATCCCAAGTGAAGAAGAAAAAACGTAGTTAACTCTTGAGAACAAGGCTGCATGACCTACCTCCTCCAACATCTATGCGATTGGGCGCCATGGGCTGACACTGCTCCAGATTGGTCAGTTCATATTGTACTTGGTAACGCGTGACAGCACATCGGTTGGAAACAAACTTCCAGGAGAGGTGGATTTGATTGGCTGAGAGGCTCAAAGGAGTAACGTCTTGGAGCTCAGTCACTTCAGCCGGAACTTGGAATGGAGCCCAAATAAAAAAGTTACGAAGCAACTAAAAAAAGTTCCACACCGTATCATTTTGTGCATACATGTATCATGAATTTTCTAAATTGTAAAGCAAATAAATTGACTTTGTATGGCAATCAACAAGTTATGCAAAGCAAATACAAAATTGATGATTACAAAGTAGAAAAAGGTGGGCGGGGCATTGTGGTGGGTCAGGTGGGGACCACCAAATGTTTTGTACCTGGTCTAAGAACAAAAATATGTACAGCCAGGGGAAGACAAAATTTGGTGAACTTTGTCGTACTCATATTGTAGGCACTTTGGTCATTTGAATTGACTTTATTTTGAGTTGAAAAATTCATGCAAGTAGCCATACAATTCTGCTACATCTTATTACTAGCGATGTGCACGTGATCGGCCCCAGTCGGTAAGCCTGTGCCTGTTTGTAGCAGGCTTCCAGAGCTACGGCTATGTCTAATATAATAGCATCTCTGCATACTTTCAATGGAGCAAAGATCAAGACCTAGCTCACTCTACACCACAGAATTGCACTGTGGTGGGGTCTGGTTTACAGACCATATGATACTGTGTATTTGTCAGTGGAGCCACCCAGAGCAGGAACCAATCTCATGCATGCTGCACGTGAGTTTTCATAGCGAAAACTTTCCACATTGCGTGTGCAGCCTACCTATTTACAATGTACAAGTAAACATGTATGTTTTGTGCATGCGGTGGACAGCGATCACGTTGTGAGATTTTTGTCCTTTTTTGACTTAATCATAATAACAATTTGTAATTGTTTAGGCAACTACATTTTTATATTCTTTGATTTGGAAATCTCCACTGCAAATTGTATCGCAAATTGTATCCATCAACTGTGACGTAATATTGAAAAACGGATCAAAGAATTGCCCAACCACAATACAAAATGCAATGTGATACAGGGGAAATCGCTCACTGTTACCTGTGCATAGAGTTGAGCAATCGTCGGCCAAACCACCATGACCTTCTGGACAACCATCTAAAAACAAACAAAATCACAGCTACATGTAAGTCATCGATGAATTGAATAGAATTAATTGCTCAGCAAAAGGCAAATACTGAGAAGAGAAAACAATTCAACTGACCTTGACAGTTAATGCCTTTAAAACCTGAGGCACAGTTTCCAGGACAACGACCCGTTGTTTTATTGCAGGGGGCATCGTCCATGCAGTGGCAGGTCTGCAGACAGCTGGCTCCAAAAGACCCATCTGGGCAGCCTATAAATTCACAAGTCCAAAGATGCCATGTCAAAAGCAATAGAAACAGAACACTTTCAACTCAGGACATGACAGCACTGCCGTCGCAATCACCTTATTTATGTATATCTCTTCATGGTTGATCCTTTTTTCCAAAGTGTCGGTCGAACTTTCAAAATATTTTTCTGAATTTTATGAAGGCTACATTTCCCAATTACCTTCCTTAATATTTTTTCGTGATTATTGTTTTTACTTTCTAATGTTTAAATGCTTTTACCAATCAATAAAACACAGAAAAAAAAAAAAGGAGAGTGGTGAAGTCGGAGCATGAAAAGCACAGGCCAGCGGAGCAACTAAATGGGTACTGGGGTAATGGGAAAAGGGTTAAAATACTTGTGTAGGACACAAGACATATGTTGCAGTGTTCTGCAAGTTCTAAATTAAATGTGTGGCAATTCAAGGTTGATAATTTTATGATAAATTTTGCATTTTAATTGTATATCAATTCTTATTTTTGATGTACAGCGCATTTGAATATTTTCTTCACACAATTTACGCTATATAAATTTATTATTATTAATTTCAGTAAGGATTGATAAAAATACTGGAGACTACAGACTAGTATAATATAGTGACGACTGATAAAAAATATTTAAACAGGCAGGTGGAAAGTGGGGTAGTTCATATCTAGGCACATTAGAGACAGCTTTATTCTAAGACAAAAACTGAAGTTTAATCTTAGGTGTTTGGGGACAGCAACGTATACTAATACATGTTTGCTTTCCCCAAGATGACTCACTACATGTACATGTAAGATGAGATATTCCAAAATGTAATGCTCTGCCAATAATTTTAAACTAGGCAGCCAGACTGTAAAGCTTGGTGGGTCCTTTTTGAACATGGTAAGAAACATGAAAAACTTTGTGGGTCATCAGGCAACTTCTACTGGTTGGAGAACACTGTGTTAGACGGCAGGCAATTACCAGTATAATTGGCTAATTGGTAAGCACTTTCCACTTACCCTGATTACAATCAATACCCCTGTACCCTGAAGCACAAGAGCATCCGTAGGGATCAGGCAAACAGAATAACTTTCCTTCGCAGGTTGAGCCCAGCAACTCGGAGGAGCTGCATCGAAAGCTACCATCTTGGCCAAAGCGGTCAGGGCCCAGCACTGATCAGTGAAAAAAAGAAATCATAAAAATCTGTCTTATGAAATCACAAACAAAACAGTATGTTTTTCATGAACAGCTCAGATTTTATGGTCAGTTTTTTTTCAGGGCAAAGATGCATTTTGACATGTTTAACTACATGTCAAAAGTATCTCTTTTGAGTACTGTCACTTGTAAAATAGAAAAAGGACCACTGATACAACTTCTAACACCAACCATAAGTTTCATAATAACTTTTTTCGAGAAAGCTTTAATTTGCTAATATTTAACATTAATCGATAAATAAATTAGGGCCTACTGTACAAGCAGTAGGGCCAATATCCTGTCATGTCAATAATTAGCTGGAAATATATATCTTCTATAGGCTCATGACATGGGGAGATTTACCATACGTGAATGGAGCAGGAAAAATACTCTTGTGGCAGTTTGCCCTTTTCTTGCATTCTGCTAAGCCAATATCAATGGATACATGTACACGTATGTACATGTAACTTGTAAGTACCCAGTAGGCCTCACACAAGGTCAATGGAGCAAACATTCATGAAGCAAAGGATGTAAATACAATTTAGCTGAACCAGAAAACAGGCACTGTCTTTGCAACTCACAGGTATGCATTACCGTCAAATTTGTCAATTTCAACCTGATGCGTGCGCATGCACCTTTCAAGCTTGCTCTGTAACAAGTGTTTCATAGCTTAGTGTGAATGTAAAATGCATATAGGGTAGCAAGTGACCGCCCCCAAAATGTGCAAATGCGTGCTAAGCCTAGGTCTACAAGATGCAAGTAGATCGTTCACGAATCACAACGGAAAGCGTGGAGTTGCGAAATTTCCTCCCAAAGACCTCATCCGCAAGCGTATGACACAGTATTTAAGGATTCGGGATACAAGGCACTTGAGCTGCAATGACATTTGAGCTGCCTCCACCAGGTAAAACTGTGAGAAAAAAAAGTTTAACAAATTTCGCCATTGCAGGAGAACCTTATCATGTTTATAACCTGGACGTTAGTTGTAATGCAATGTAATGTAGATGATGTCCACTGGGCTAGATGTAGGCATGACATAGGATTCCTAAGCACCGTACGTCCAGTAGCTGTGATCACATTGAAACTGTATGCTGGATAATACAGCGCTCGGGAATCAGTAATCAGTTTGCATGTGCCGACACGGCATGCTTTTTGTGAATGGTCCGCTAGACCGGCGCACCATGACATTGTCTCTAGGAAATTAACATACAGTTCAAATCGCTATTTGAACAAGATGGCAACACTGCACTTGACAAGGCTGTGAGTAAATGTGAGTAAACAAACTTCCAAAATGTGAGTAAACCATATCATCGTTATGGGGTGGCACGGACATCTGGGACTTTTGCAAAGTGGTGGATAGTAGGCCTAACGGATGAAAACAACAACCATGGAGGTAGTGTGATTCTACCTCCATGCAACAACTAATGCAACATATGCATGCACCAGCCAGTCAGAGGATCGGATTACACAATTATTTCTTTGATCAGTATGTACACGAGCATCCCTTGCAGTTATATTCATTGTTTGCTACCTCCCACTTTGTGAAACTCCAAGATGTCCGCGCCGCCCCTTTGGAATTTCCGATTCTCACTTGATCCTAAGCTGGGTGCATTAATGTTAGACAGTTTAAGGACCAAAAGCCTATGGAAAGTGCTTCGACCCTATCGCCCGATCATGTGCCCAAAAAGGCGATTTAGGCCTATCTTATTGGCCTGGCCTACGGTAGCCCCGATCTATCCTTAAGGATAGATCGGGAGTGATAGTCCGTGCCACACTAGTGGGGCTAGGCCTACGGTAGGCCCCCCTAGGCGGGGCAGGTTGGCCTGACCTATCGTTCGCAGTAGGACCAGCGAAATGATTTGCCTATAATACACAAGTTTCCACAAAGTAAATCTTACCATAATTCCTTGAAATCCAGACACTGGAAGAAAAATACTTACAGATTTCACAGAAATCACCACTGAATCCGGGCGGGCAAATGCAGACGCCGCTGGCAACTTCACAAACACCGCCATTGAAACAGACTTTGCAAACTTTGTCACAAGAGGGCGTGCTCCATTTATTTTCCTCACATTCTGATGCCAAAAACAAAATTAACAGACGGCAAATAAAACAAATTAAAAATCAACCAATCACATCTGATGGTGTACTATTTACGGCACACATTTCTGCCCCTCTTTCGCCTCTTCCAAGGCGACGCAATTGCACGACGCGACGGAATGACGGCCCCCTTGCGTCGTGCCGTCAAGTCGCACCGTCACCGTCTTGCCATTGCCCGTTTGTAAACAAACGACGCGTCGTGCTATCTTGCGCCCTATCCCTGTTGTTTTTTGTCTGCATAAAAGTCGCTCCTTCCGAGGCCTGTCGCCGCATCACAACGTCGTACTGCGTCGCATGTCATATCGTGCGTCGGGTCGCGCATTACGTCGCCTGAAGTACGACGCCACGCGTCGTGAGCTGTCGCGCAACATGGTTGCAACGAGGCCAGTAAATAGGTCCAAAATTGCCTGCGCGGATTAAATCACGATTTGTAGGCCGTGAAACTATCTGCTATTAGAGCACATCAACTGGGCGTTTTCTTAAAAAGGTGAAAGGCAGGGGAAGACCTGTCAGCTTGTATTTCTGAAAGTATCGGACCAAACTGGGCCCTCCAAATTGCTCTATTTTGGAATGGGGTGTAGGCTTCAATTTCCAAATTGGCGATGGGCCTCCTGACTGTTTTGAGCGGTTTTTTTTTCTGGAGAGAAATATCTTTAAAAGTCATTTGTTAAGCCATTGAAAATGAAAAGAAATTAAAGATGAGGAAATGAGCTTTAATTTGATATGATATTAACAAACATCATCAAATTGGAGTAAGCCTCAGCAGTTTGGCTTCAAGAGCCAACATTGCCACCTATTTTTGCGAAATTTGTCAGCGTTTCGGACGCCATATGATTTTTTTTTTTAAATGACGTCGCACAGTGTCTCTTCCGCGACTGTCTGCGTCTTGACGTCTTGCGAACCGCCTGCGTTACCTATGACCATATGGAGCCAGGCTTAACACGCGACGCGACGCACGACACGACATACGACGTGACGCACGACGCTGAGACGGGGGACAGAAGGAGCGGCGTTTAGGCAGACAATTTTAATGCAACCAAGAAACGACGTAAGAAAGCACGACGCGACGGACGATGGCACGTACGATGAGACGCGTCGTGTGTACAAACGTAATGGCAAGAAGGCAACCGTGCGACGTGACAGCACGACGCAAGCAAGGGAACCGTCGTGCCGTCACGTGTAGTTGTGTCGCCTTAGAAGAGGCTAGATACAGAGAGGCAGAAATGTGTGTCGTAAATAGCACTCGATATTAAAAATCTATAAGTCATTCCAATTAATCGGTCAATCCTGAAGAGAAATGATTTTTTTTTATCTAACCTTTGCCTGGTAAAATTAGCATTAAAAAAAAAAACAAATTAAAAGGTTGTTTTGTTTAATGGTTTATCACACGGGTTTACCTCTTACGAACAACCGTATGAGCGCCTGTTGTCCTGCACTGCGCACTTTAGTGAGGTGGATCTCATACGTCCCGCTGTCGGACTCGTCGGCACTGTCTATAACTTTTTCTGGGGTGTCTATCAAGCCAGGCGAGCCCTCTCCATTCTTCCTCCACCGGGTTGCAGTGAAAGATGTATTGGTGGCATTTACCGTCAGAGTCACACTATCGCCATTGTTCACGGTATGACTTGGAAACGTTGGCAGATAGTAGGCTTGGGGGCATAAAGATTAAAAGTGCTTTCAAAGGCAAGTAAAGAACGATTTGAGCGCGCGATTCTGGAGGTTGCCGTAATCAAAATTAAAAATCAAACTCTGGTTTCTCGTTTGAAAGTTTAAAGTAACAAATGTGTTGTTTTCCCGCCACAACCGTCTCCTACTCCACTGCCATTCCCTGTACTCGATTTTGGTATGGCTGAAGGCAAATCTACCACCCACTTTTGTAGTGCCCGGTCTCTCTTTTCAATACAGGCCGTACCTTTTTTTGTTTTACCTTCACCAGCCATGGTCCATATATCAAGACATATAATTTTGATTAGCCTGGACTCGACTGGCAGGTTAGGTTTTTGGGCAGCGCAGCATTTCTTCTCTGGCCCCGGGATAAGAGAGCATCACCTTTGAAGGATGAAGGATTGCCGCACTGCAACACGGTCGCTGCAAGACTGAATGCCTCTATTACAAAACACTGCTTTTGCAAATAATCTGTATATCTGTAAAATATACTTGTATGCTCGTAAACAATTATTAGGGAGGATTTGTGAATCCTATCAGAACAAATATCTAAATTTTACCGTCCGATTTTCTATGGTACTTGCCCTGACTTATGTATGCCAACACTCTCGTTGTACTGCTGGTTGCGAGATACAAAAAAGAAAGAAAAAACGGTGGGAAAACAGACTCGTATTCCTGACCTATGCAAACCGACTGATTTCTGGCCGTCAGGCAAGTAAACGGCGGAGGCCAGTTTGATTTGGATGGACGTCACAGCGGCGTGCAAGTGTGAAGAAATCATGCCACGCTAAACCCTTTACACTTATCGAGTATTCAATCGCTGCTCTTACATTACCACATAAAGTAGAAATTTTATTCTACGTCTTGGGACGCTCAACCAAATAAATCAACATTTTCACAATCATTTCTTGCACAAGTTTGTTTTTTTCCTTTTTCTATTCACGTGAATTTCATCATCAGGATTGGTTCTTGACCTTTTATAGCACGTTTTTGTCAGAATGCAACTATATTATTGGGACTTTTCATTTAACGCCCTTTTTGATTGTAATCAGAGTCACTTGTCCCTCTGGAAATCCGTATCAGGGTTTTGGAAATGATTTGCGCCCGCCCGGAAGAAGGCGTATTCACCATTGAGAGTGTATTGTAAAAATCTTGACGTCGGTAATTAGTTTCCTGCAGTCAGTGGAGATAATTTTTTCAACATTTTAAGTTTCCGTAACATTACATTGATCGCGTGGGTTAACCAAATTAAGCTCCCTTTAATTCGAACTCTACTTAAACTCATTTGTTTTTAATTTTGATTATTTTTTGTTTATATTTATACATGGGGTTACCCGTAACAGAAAGATCCCGCTACATTTCAATGCAACAGTTCTTGTCATTTTGTACGGATTAGTTTATTTCACTTAATCACATGAATCGATTTCTCGATATTGTCCTTGAAATGGGCCTGTTTATAATAGTAACAAAAGAATCTTACTGGTTTGGGGAAGGAAATCATTATTTTCCAATTCACCGGATCACTTTTTCAAGAAAGGTTTCTTTTGATAGACAACCCAGGAAGAACCATCTGATTTGTGAAGTTCTGTGGTTTCATTTACCGGAGGAGCTGCAGTTTCTGTATATTCATTAAAAAATTATGGAATTGAAAAATCTAAGTTGAGGCAAGTTGAGGTGTATAAGTATCGACGACAATGACATCGGAAGAATCGCAGCGGGCACCTTTGTAACAAATAAAATCTTATCCCCATTATACAATTTCCGTTGACAGTCTTATTTTCAATCTCGAATATTTCCGAAATCCATAGGACCATTCATCCTACAATTGTAATCAGTGGCTATTTGGTATAAGTTTATCTAAAGTGCTATCCTGTAGTCGAAATTGAATATCATCTTCACGTGTTACAAAAATCTGACAAGTTTTATTTCACTATTTACCATTTCTGCTCATGATGGCGGTTCCAATGCTCACGTCGTCACCCTTCTTGCAAGCAAAAAATCCGATCCTAGTCTTCCCACCATTGCTTGGCAATCGAAGAATGGAGATCTCGTCTCCCTCCAAAGACGAGGCAGGTTCCGGTTGGTTGTCTCGGGGCAAGTCTAGTTGTCCAGGGTCATCACCACCGGTACGTGTGAAAGTTGTTCGAGCGAAGGACAGCGTTGCACTCCCACCATGTAGATACGCAGCGATGTAGGTGTCTTCATTGTCAAAATCAATGCGGGGCTTGGTGATGCAGGTGAAGTCATCGATAGCTGAAATACCTGAACACAGATAGTTTATCAGAGATTATAGGCTGAATAATTGACTCCAGGGGCAAAGGAGCTTTGGAGATTGGATACCATGACCCTTTCCACCCCAAAAGAAAAAGAAGACCGTCGAAGCCAAGAGTATTCATTTTGCTTTCACTGAACGGCAACACAAGTCGGAACAGGGTAAATGGAACCATGAATAGCATAATGTTCGGCCCCTCCGGGCCAAAAAAAATTGGGGCCACAGCCAGTTAAACAATCAGCGACTCGCTGCAGGCATGCTCCAATGTAGCCAATTGCATAGGGCTGAACTTGAGCACCCGGGGGCACCACAAGAAAAATAAACCGTATATCAACTCAAGTGAGATTATTCACAGATTTCAAATGGGGGGGGGGGGAACCCGGGGGCACGGGAATCTGGGGGGACGTTCTCCCCGTACCGACGCCCACTGAGTATGACGACAGAAGCCTCTAAACATTACGTTAACTGAACAAAAAAAACAAAAAAACAAAAAAAAGTAGCGTAAGATCTGCGTGCGTGAGGTTCGTCGTGTAGTCTTTCTTTGTGCGTTGGTTTGGTGCTTAAACTAGTCTCCTCCAGCTCTTCGCTCTTGAGCGACTGTCCATTTCGCCGCGGGCGCCTTGATAAAAGGCTACCGCAGCTCACAGCGAGGTCTGTTGTATGCGCACTACTCACGCATTCTAAATTCTAAACCGCACCCAACTTTATTCAATCGGACCTAGTATTTGTTGGATGTAGCCTGTCGCCCGGCTGTTTTATTTTCTGGCTGAATTCAGTTCACAGTCTGATATTCATTTTTGTGTTATTAAAATAATTCAGCATGGTCGTATCGTCTGTCTCTGGCATCGACTGTGTTCTTTATGTTTAGCCCGCTTTCCTGTTACACATCCTTTCTAAAATTTACTGTGAAAACAAAAATCAAAACTGAATTGCAGACATAGATGATTTTTCGACTGTTTCTTCTCCATGCTTAGGGTAAAAAACCCAGAGAGCAAAAATGTATGAGCTAAAAGACTCTGGAAAACCTTTGGCAGATCCTGGTACTCTCACAAATTTAAATGGCTTTAATTAATGCGTCCTGTATTGGCAGTTCACTTGACATTCCTGTTGAAATACTTATAATCTGAGTGGCTTTTCATCTGGAAAATAAATCATAAATTACAACGTATTATAGTCGCAGAAATCGAGCGACTTCGCGACTTGGGTGGACGAAGGCTAGAATGACCACACCAAGCCCACACACGCCCTCATCTCTCTTACGTCTAATTCAAATTAACCCTATTTTTCATTCTGATCCCTTTAGTTTGAAGCTTGTGAGTCGCTTACTGACAAATTTTTCCTGCTGTACTTATAACTTATTAATAACGCAGGAAAAAAAGATCCAGTGTCACACCATTACGTTTGAGAAAAGTGTCCTTTTATTTGTTAAAACAGTCGTTTGTTGCCTGGTATCCTTTGCAGCGATGTTCACTTCTTATCCACTCACCTAAAATGAGGTATTGTTCGATAAAAGGTATGATGTTGCTAAATGTTTATTGCTGCCTTCTAATGTTGGCGTTGTCGATGAAACGTCGGAACTAAATGAGATTCTAGCAATACAGAAATTCATTTCGAACAAAGGGAAGTTTTACACAAAACGCAAATTATCGTTATGAAAATACTGCAGTTGTCAAAGCAGGAACTTTACAGGGAACATTTTTCTAGAAATATACAAAACTTCCTGTTTCAATTTTATTTTGTCTCTGCTTTGTTGAAAGCAAATGAATTTGAGAAGAAAAGTACCTATGTTTAAAAAAAACACAAACAGAGAAAGGGCAGCCAGTTCTAAAAAAATATTATAGGATTTTATCTCAATTTCAATTTAAAGCGTACAATGTAATACCAGTCCGATTCATTTAAAAACGAACACTCCCGTGACAAACAACACGAAAAACGTGTAACTGGCTTGGCAACAGTGTAACAAATGGAAGTTTCTGGGAATTTGAAAACGCTAATGAACGCAAGGGAAACCCAATAACTTTTACACCAATAGGTACTAACAGTCAGAAGTACGCCAGAAATTCAACTTAAAGTCTGACGAAATTGTGGCTTTAAATGCCCTTGTGTCAATGAGCCGAACACCCCTATTATATACAGGAGTAGTGATCCAATTTTATGCAGATGTGGTAAATTCAGTTTCTCCTTTATGGAAGCGCGTTTGACACTACAGTCGCGCGACTTCTGCACTCTTTTCCAAGGGCTGCCACTGACTTTGTGAAACACCGTCTCCGCTCACGTCCGCCCCGCTCCCATCCCATGTACCCCGCCTGCACTCAATTTTTGTCAGAGCTCCTACCTCAAAAGTACGGAAGCGTATTGCCAGATTTTTTTAACCAGTAAAAGAGTTCTACCTCCCCCCTGATGAGGTGGTAGAAGTTTTGTTTCTAAAATGCCGGTGCTTTCAATTCCTAAAAAGGAGGGGGATCTAGACGTATGGGGGGGGCTTGCTTCCTGCTTTCCCTCTGGAAACACCATTTCCCCTGCCCGTTGTGGAAATTGAAAACTAATGGATATTTCAGTTTCTGGCTCTCAGAATAATAAAGCGTTACCTTGCAGACACCGACTCGCAAGCCAGCATAGAACGACGGCCGCAACCAGGAAGTAAAGGCGAGTAAAATTTGCCATCATGACCGTCAGTCCAGTGGGTCCGCATCGCATGTTGTCTCCGTGCCAAATGGCGCAGGACCAGCAGAGAGAGGCAGTTGGCCTTATTCCTATCCTGATGTAACCCGATAAAAACCCCTTGAGCATAGCATGCGGTCGCATTAGATGTCATCAAACAGTACAATTTTTCACCCTTTGCCCAAGGCGTGGAAGTCACGAGCACTTCGCTTAAAGGAAATCTGACCGATGTTCTTTCCAAAATTACTAATGATCTACAGAGATGAAGCGTATGACGGCTGTTCGCGATACTGACAAGCAAATTGTTTTATACTCTACAGATCTTGTAAGTTGACCACTGCAAAATTTCGATCAAGGACTAAATCATTTCAGGGCAAAGGATCCTCCCCAACCATCTTTTCGTGGAATTGCCCATGCCTATAAACCTCAGACTGGAAAGGACCTATCGCAATGAAATCGAAAGGAAATCGACGGCTGTGTTCGTTTCATTTCAAATCTGACCTCAAGTTCCATTAAATATTAAACTCAACTTCTATTATTCTAGTGAAGAGAAGTCGCCATGGCGCGAAATAGCTTTATTCAATTAATGAACCATGAAAGTTAATGTTAACATTCCTGAAAGATCGCACCTATCATTTTGGAAACAACTCTGGGGCCTGAAAAATCCAAACGCTAATTTTGGATCAAGAAATAAAAGTACACTTAGCTTCCGGATGGATTTGGCGATTTACAATACAACCAGGATCCCGTTCTCGAGGTACTTTGCGAAAAATGCATTTCAAAATCATTTTTCATTAAGAGTTTTGACATATTGTGGCTTAAATTTTTCGGAATGGTAAAGTCGACATATCGAATGCTAAATTCCAGCTCCGTTTTCGAAAGAAAAAATCATATTGAGCTCATCATTCAAATGGCCCAATTTTTTCACGGTAGATCAATTCCACTACGTGGGCCTTTCCACCAGCCACCCTCCGCCAATTCGTTGGCGCGGGTTCGAGGCCTGGTAGGTGTAAGGTGGTTACTGATTCATTGTTACTGAAAATATATAAATTAGCTAATTTGAATATAATGTAACCATCCAGAATTGTAATGCAAATTAGAAATTAAGAATTGTATAAAATTATGAGGTGTGATTAAAAGATTCTAGTCTGGAACAGCTGCATTTCAACTGCGTAGCATCGACACCATGCGTCCATTTCATGGGCGTAAATCCCAGGGGGATGGGGGTATATACCCCCCCCCTTTGAGGGGCGTGGACTATTGAATCATTCACGCTTACACTTTTACGGTGAGCAAAAATTAAAGCGGATTTTAAAGAATTCTTAAACTCTTAACGACTAAAATGCATTCCATATCACTCAAAAAAGGGAAAACAGTTTTAAAAACTCAAAAATGTGCCATTCTGAATACATGTACATCCATATCATGAACATCGACCTCTGTATAGAGCATAAAGCTATGTTAGATTATATATAGCTCTATGATATAAAGTCATATGGTGCCCCAAACCCCTTTCAAATTTCTGCGCCAGAGCAAGTCACCCCCAAGCTTTGCACATCTCCATACGCTCATTTTCTGGCACAATTTGACGTCACTGATCCATTTCACACTTTTTTAAGGAAAAAGTTATCATAATAAAAAGGCTAAGAACTATGTCGTATCCATGCAGGCCTCGAGAGGGGAAACGGTTACTCAACAGTGCTCATATATAGCCAGCTCTATTCGGTTAATTTGGGACGGCGGTATAAACGGCAGCAACAGACTAATTCCACTGAGCCAATTTGGTGCAGACCAGCATGTCGTGCCCATAGTGAGAAAGATTTATTCATCAACAATATTGGCATCGGTTTGCGAGTGATAATCTCGGGTAACATTACGGGTATCTTCTCAATGTTTTGAGCGATATGTTTCTGTCGTCAGTTTAGGGCGAAATAATAACGTTAATCGTTCAAGCTATTGGCGAGAGATGGAAATTTATGCCCTTTATCAACCAAAAAGATGGCCGAAAAAACTCCAATTTACCAGGACCCTTTTCAATTCTACTCTGGATCTTCACTGGGACTCAAGATAATACAGGCTTTAAGGAGTGGATATGAATATATTGATGTAGATTAGTTTACTCTTGTGATTTCCCCAAGATCTAGATCAAGGAAGGAAAGACGCACAATGTCTTATCCGGTCCTTTGGATCCACCATGTTGGAGGGTAGAGAAATGGCAGGTCTATATCCTGAACTTTAATATTTGTAGATTCATAACTGTCATTATTAAAGTGAACGGGAAACACAACAAAGAACCGATTTTTTAAATCACTGAAGATAAACCTCTCGCGGACATCCTTTTAAAATTATTCCAGCTTTAGTTCCTTGTTGTTTTCACGCCATTCGGCTTAAAGCTACGATCACAAAATTTGGTGAACTGAATGAACATAAACCCAAATCGCACAGCTTTGAGCTCCGGCCTGTGTTCGTTAAATTGTGGAGAAGCAGCCATGCTGTTGGTGGCAATGACTTTTGTGTTGTGTATAAATGACAAATCCAAAGTTTGTTTTTCCGTGTTGTACTCATTTTGCCTCAAATAGACTCTGCCGCATACAGCAGTAAGGGGTAACCTGCCATCTACAGTTACACCTCGTTCCATGTCTCCTGAAATACATGTAGGAGTCTTGTACTCTCCATAGAAGCTTAGGGCTCAGTTAGGACAAGGCTTGTTAACTCGCGTACTTTGACCTCGTGCAGATGCGCTTTATTAATCGGTAGTCCCGGGAAGTTCGAATCACACCGCAGCCATGGACATGGAGACAATTTTTTGTTACATTATAGATCTTTCATCTAAGGAACCAAGTACTTCACATTGGGGGTAACATAATATAGGCAAGGGATGTGTGTGGTGGGCGTGGTTGAGTGTGGGGGAGAGTTAGTAGTCGCTCTGAATGCAAAAAAGGAAAGAACACAACACGCAGATATTTCCAAATTACGTGAATTGTATATTTCATAAACATAACGAGAATGTCCAATATCATCCAAATTATTTGGAAATATTAAAAGGTATTTACATTGCAAATACATGAAATTACAATGAGTGGGTGTGAAAATAAAGTTTCACGTTGTGCATCAATAAACATAATAAGGGTTAATAATGGGTTATTCACCTGTTCTGGACAAAATTAATTATGACTCTAAATGAGTCGACATTATTATTATCTTGAAAAAACATCAAACATTAGCTCGGATATTTACAGAGAAAAACAAATGCGCATCCTATTTTTTTTCTTTGCATTTCCCAGTTCTATACGTCAACATTTACACAACATTACAATGTCTGCATTAAAATAACTGCTACAAGATCACATGTGAGAGAAGGGCGATTCCAGACACTTGAAATGGCTTATCCAGGTCTCGGGATCCGGAGGAGGGTGTTGAGGCATAATGAAACTGTCTCTAAAAACAACTGTCCAATTTTCTGATCCGTAAAAGAATCCTCACCCCAAGAAAAGTGGTCATCCCATGTTTGTAATTTTAAGTCCTAAAACAGGTAACATATCTCAGGCGGGGGGGGGGAACTTGATAACCCAATCATGTGCAGACAAAGTAGCTTACCACGTCACCGGTAACCTGGACAATATTAAAGCCTCCTTTAAAATTCAGAATTTCAGTCTTTTTCAAGGACGCTCTCATTTACCATGGTGATAACAGACGGAAATTTAAGGGGAATAAAACAGGATAAATTGACAGTGAACTGTCAAAGTCAAAACATAGCTTATACGCCCGACACCTGATGCAAGACTGCAAGTGAAATAGGAGCTAACCCCCCCCCAAAAAAGCCAAAGGCCAAATTGGAATTGCATGTACTTGGCTACGGCTTGTAATTACGCACAAGTCTACGGCTATGGCTGCAGTCACTTCCCATAGAGTCATGTGTAATTCCAAGCTGAAGCCAGTCGTTCTGATACGAACCATGTCTATCCTTCAGTTGACGGTCGTTGGTTGACCCTTACCAAGGCGAGGGTGAATCCAGAGCTAAATTGTTTCGGGGGGGGGACAAACTTTTTTGGGAGAGCCAAAACAAATGTCAGACTTGTTTACGAAAAAGGAAATGAAATGGTCTCCCAAAATGGCCCTTCTATCACTGTACTTCAAAACCCCCTAAAAAAGTCTGCTCCCTCCAATCTGCCAATGAGCCAAATTTGGCAGATGCTCATTGACGGGTCATTATCATTTTGAGGGTCATGTATGGACAAATTTTGATAGAAACTATTCCCAGGGTGTTTGGTCTATTGGAAACATTTACAACATTAAAGGTACATGTAAAACATGATTGGTTTGCATTTACAAAAAATTAATACATCTTACATCTAAAAATTAACAATGAAGAAAATCAAGGATTAAATACAAAAATAAGAGTGCATTTAACCACTTCTGCATTTGAAAATTTTGCTTCCTTGAAACACTGTGGCTTTAGATGCAGGCGTGGGTAACTGTCAGTTACACTTAATTATACTTCAATAAAACCAACTCATTTAATACACTTTCCAATGTCAAACAGCACAACACGTTTACACGTTCCTCTTTGCAGCCTGCCAAATCCCTGTGTCCCTATAAGCAATGACATTGCTAAATCACACAAAAGACTGGTGACCACAACAGATAGCGTATTCAATGACTAGAGAGTTCAGATTATTTCCAAGGACAAGCGCTCACCACTGGCACAGAGAACCGATGCATGCACACGCATCAACCTTTAAACAGTACTCATCAAGCTGAATTCTGTCAACTTTTAGCAGGACTGGTGTCGTGGCTGGAGTACGGTTCTCCATTTTGACTCCCATTAATATTTAACAGGGAATGGCTGTAGTAGTGGCCTCAATAAACACACACTTCATTTTCGGCCGTACCCAAGTAAATTGGACACAGTCTGTCTTCATCAACCATACACCGGTAGAGCCATGTCCCATTTGAGCTTCCAGCGCCATGGCTAGGTCTAATGTCAGCAGGTGCCAACGTATGTGCAACCTGCAAATACTTTGACCTCGCTCTAGACACAAGACTCGGGCATGACCTCGACCTCTAACTAATCAATCAACAAGAAGACGAAAATGCCACTGGTCAAGAGTTGCATTTCAATACACATACAAGTACATGTACTTCTTGACGCACATGTACAGTTGCTCTCCCAAAACAAGCAACATTTTCTCTACAGCACAAGCTGAAGGTGTCAACAACACGTCCTGCATTACAAAAATCCTGGCAAGTTTGACAGCACTTGGGAGAGTCGCTCGCACTCATTTAACCACAGGACTCGGGGCCCTGAAACAATGCACTCCGAATGTAACGACCACTACACTAGATACATGCACATGTAGCTGTCACACGAGGAGTGCTAAACCACAGAGTATAAAAAGTTGGACGTTGAAAATTTAGGAAAAGGATGATTGCCACCTGGTGATTACAAAAGTGTGTTAATTTTATGTACATTGTGCAAGATTCCTTCAAAGGCCTCAAACTCAACAGCGGCTCTGTCCACCCGGGGCTCGCTTTTATAAGGTCGAGTCACAACTTTCCAGGGGTTGCCAGTGACAGTTGCCAGACACTCCAGAAAGTGCCAAGGTAAAAAATGCAACATTCCAAAATGAGATAAGAAAGCCTGGAAGCATTCTCCGGAAGTCTTGCATGAAACACAAAACAATGACTTCCAGACGGATAATCTTTCCATAGAAAACACCCAGAAAGAGAAGAATATGACAAATATACATGGCCTCATACAGAGCCCTTTGGCACATTAATTAAGTAGTGTACATGCATTACACAAATGAGATACTCTTCATATCTCTGTCTGCAGACATGGATGCACAACTCACTCAAGCTTACCATGACTGTTGCTAATACATGTAGTCATGTAGGTAACAGTCCACTTGATATTGTATTGTAGAGAGGACGGCACTGAGACAACCTCTTTGGTGTGAAATTTGAGAAGCACTTGAATACATGTACTGCATAGTCATTACAGTGTACGTGTACCGTTACATGTAAGCACGTCTTAGTTGAAACAGGCATGCAGAGAGAGATACATGTACTATAAAGATATGCACATCGCAGGTGATATAATTACCGGTATATTGCAGTCTCAGTGTGGATGCCAGAGCGATGTTGTAGGTCGTTCATTTTCGTTTCCCTATTGCACAAAGCATCCAGAGTAAGGTTAGATTGACACTAACGCCAACAGAGACGAGGCTAGAGTGGCACATCCTTGACCTTACAATATAACTTGAGAACAAAGCTCTCATCCCTTGGGGGAGGAGGTTCCTATGGCTCTGTGCACAAGTGCCCTCCTAAAGGGGGTGCAGAAGGCAGACAGGACCAATTAGGGGCCGTCCATAAAGTACGCACGCAGGGAATGCTGACTTTTTAGACCCCCCTCCCCGTACACGTGGTGTACGCAGTGACTCCAACCACCCCCCCACTCTGTACGTATACACGTTCCACATTTCCGAAAGATGCGGTTTACTAATAATGGGCGTTGGCATGGAAGGATAAATGGTGGGGTGGAAAGAGGAGAATACAGTGTTTTTATTTTGACACACAAAAGCTGATTCTGGTAGTTATTTGTATGAGAAAGTGTACTGATATGATGGTGATTCACAGAATGCAAATTTTCGGTTTGCGTACGGTACACAGTGACTTGAACCCCCTCTACATATGTGTACGCAACGGCACCAACTCCCC
>NW_019091400.1:818745-830915 GCF_001949145.1 Acanthaster planci
CCCCCCTTGTGTTTAAGTACTTTATGGGCGGCCCCTTACTCGGTACCTACCTTGATTGTAAGAGTGGCAATTACTGATCTCTAAATACATACCAAGTACATAGAACATCCAGATCAAGGACTGAATTCTTCAGAAGGTTGCTTAGCCCTACCGCATGATGTAATTTCATCAAGTTTTGAGATTTGACAGTTTGCTGTCATGCTCCAATGCCATTTCGTAAGGACTGATTTTTTTGTTTAGGTAAGTTTTTATTCCAGAAATATTCCAGAAAAACATCTGCGATAAGTTACTGCATTTCACCCTGTGCAACATCAAAAGCCATAGAAGCCATCTTTGGAGGTATAAAAATCAGATGCATTAACTTCATGGCAATGGGCACGCTCACTGTCCAGTCAGCACATGGAGATCAGTGGTAACGATGAAGAGACCAGAAATAGTTTACCCACTTCTCCCAGTTTACATGAGTTAAATAAATGAAAAATAAAATGCATCAAGCACTAAAATACATGTACACAAGTGGGAAGTCACTGCTAGGTACAATGACCTTTCTTGGTCATGCACAGAGCCCATAGGAAGCACAGTTTTCATAAACTCAATGGTATTAAATCAATTTTCTTCGAAATCAGCTGATTTCAGAATGGTGTTGAAGTCCTTGTGAAAAGTACATCCACTGTGTAGCTCAAAGGGGTCATTGGTATTTTTGACCTGTTGACATCATTGCATCAAACAAGTTCTCAGAGCAGCATTCAGATAGTGTTACTGGCTGATCAGCTGTTGTTGTCAACCTGCTGATGGGCTTGATGATTAACTGACGATTCCAACCCATCACTTCAATGACAGACTCAGTTTGTCACTTTACACACTCATTTGAGTTTAATTCTCCAACTTTCCATTAGAGTCTCTATCTTTGGATGAAGAGCACAAACCTTTGGATGAGGATTGTAAAACTTTGAAGCATCTCAAAATTTTAATGCCGACCATGTGAGGTCGCTGGATTTCAAACCATCCTCTGGAACTCCTGCATGGCAGCTTCCTCGTTAGCCTCCTCCTCAGTCTCAACTCTCAACAGTCTGGAAATAAAGAATATGCAAGTCACACTCAAGGATCTATAGGTCCCCTTGAGTAGAAGACAAGAGGAGTTTGGTGACATACTGTTATCAGGATGACTGAGTTATGACTTCACAGAGTATTTGACACAAGAACCACAGGTCTGCCAAATTCACAAGTGGTTAGAGCCCCAACAAAATTGGACCACAACTGGTTATCCTTCATGTATGATCACGAAGTAAACCCATGGGACCAGCCAATATTTTTGACACGATCACTGGATTAGAAAGCCCTATCAAACAATGCAGATACTCCAGGCCATTTCAAGCACTTTCAAATCCTTTGCTGTGAAAACTTCATCTGTTACCTGGTAAAAAGGCATAATTAAGCTACTAGTAGCTTTTTGCCATTAAATTGCCAGGGGGGGAATGCCCAAAAGGCCTCCTGCCAGTTGCATGACAATTTTGACTGAGGAGATATGTGAGACCCCACTGACAAGATACCAGCAGACTTGCAATGCACTTCATTAAGCAACACTCCCCCTACCTCCTTCTGGACACAATTCATCAACACCCACCTTTGGGATCGCCTCCTCATGTAGCTCCTGTAGCGCTTGTAGGCCAGCATGGACATGAGGGAGGAGACTAAGACAATGCTGAAGGCCAGGACCAGGCCCTGGGCCAGGCTGCTGACGTGCAGGCCCCGGTAGTGGGTGGGTTCGGTGACGGGCGGCCGGGTTACAACTGGAAGCATAGGATCTGGACTGACCGAGCAAACTCTCTGCCTTGGATCTGTGGGAGGGGTGGAGAAGATTCCACAAACGATCCCAAGTCAATGTCGCAGGGCTTTTACTCACATGAACTTGCTTAGCTAAGAAAGAAGGTGCTTAGCAGTAACAAATTATAAGCCAAAATGATGTATAACATCATTCGGCTGAGGTGGAAAGCTTGAGGTAGCACCAGGCAAGGATACGATCTCTTTGTGAGTCTGTATGGTTTTGAAAAGAACCGTGAGGAGTTCCTCAAGGTTCTTTTCAAAGAGATCGTATCCTTGCATGGTGCTACCGCAAGCTTTCCACCTTAGTTGTCTGTCACCATGAATAGCTTGAAATCACATCATTCGGCTGGTTTACCGCTGATTTTACCTGCTAAACAAATAGTAATAGTTTGAAATCAATTCCAGTGAGATTTCCATGTCAAATAACAAAGGTCAGATTAACAGAGACACAGAAAATGTCACACTTTCTGACTCCTAATTTCTGGAATTACCCATATACATGTTCACCTGCACTCTTTTCATTGAATGGGTCCTTTCATTGAAGCATCCCATCCATAACTTAGTTTCCTAACATTTGCACAATGGGCAGATATAACATAACCAACAGCATACCGGTACCAACTTTTTCAAATAAGAAATATCAGGATCAAACCATATCTTATGCACACATCTTTACACATTCAGTTTCATGCAACTGCAGCAGAAATGGCCTGAATTGACAGTGTTTAATCAGTTTAGCCCAATGACATGTAAACACACAGGGGAATTCTGAACAAAGAAGTTCTGTCGCACAAATCTTGCCAAAAAACTGACCACCTGGCGTCAGCCATTTGTAAAGTTCAACTTTGAAAAGGGCTGTGGTATCTTAATGGGTCAGTGTCTAGCGTAAAAAATGATCTTGTGTCCGGGTCATGTTTGTTGTGGAATACCTCACAACTGGTTGAAACTCTACTATTTCAGCCAAAGAACAAGTAGATCATGGGGCCAGTGCAGTGTTCACAACAACAGATTTCTTTTGTCTTTCTGGAGACATCACTCTGGCTGCTGTATGCAATGAGGCATTCAACGAGTCTTCAGAACCCCAGTAGAGAAACCACTTGAGATGACACCAGGGGGCACATACAGTATCTTGACAGGTTTAAGTGGGTAAATTTACAGACTACATGTTGGGGTCAATCCAATTAGACTGTGTGTGTGTCCTTGAGCAACAACATGAACGTGAGTATTTTGCCGCATTGATATCCTAATATCTTATAAAATCTAGCTTTCCTCTGCCCTGGGTGAATGACCGAGATTGATAGCTCCATGCTGTGACTGATTTAGCCATTCATTTATGTTAAAGTTGCAACATCCTGCCGTCTATTCCCACAGGAACTGAAATGTTACCGGTATTAGGCATCATTTATTAGATTGACGAGCAACGGTGTCAATAATGCAATGCCTGCACCCACCATCTGTGTTATATTTTACAATTCCTGAGGACTGCAGGTCGTTATTGCTGTCGTTGCATTCCATTTGCACATCGGAGGCGCCCTCCTGCAGAAACACGGAGCTGTTCATGGGAAGATCCCGGAATGTTTCAGTTCGGTGTCTCGTCTCCGTGGTGCCGACGGGGGTGTAGCGTAGTGTGCAGCTGGTTGGGCCATAGGCCAGGGCACTCCACCACTGAATGACGTGATTGAATTGCCCCTGAGTTCTGTAAATGCATACTGAGATTTGACCTAAAGAACAGAGAAATAAAGTGAAGATGATTAGTAGCTGTTTTTTATCCTTGAAGCAATTAGGGTACTTAACTAGTACTGATTTAGTTGCTTCCTGCGTCGGTGAATCTTGCAAATCTTTTCTTTTTTTCTGTTTTTATTTTTCTTTTTTTGCTTTGGTTCCAGAAGCTGAAAACCAAAATGAAGGCCTCCTTTCTATGGAATCAACAGCATGCATTTAAAAACCTTGTTCTAAGCACCTTAAAAATTTTACAGAGGGAACTCTATCGGAAGGAGGAGGGACAAACATGAAATATCCGTTGAAGGGCCAATGCTGTAAATGTCAAAAGGCCAGCTTCTTCATTACTGTTGAGTATATCTTAAGTCATGCTGGCTGGCCAGGATTTTGAGGATTCCAAGGACATGTACAATCCCAAGCACTCGCATGATTAATGGAAACTGTAGTCAAAACGGAAATGATAAAGAATATACCGCAAAACCTTCAACCATACCCTACTTCATACAAATTTTTATCTCCAAAAAATTTCAGAAAACTGGTCAAAATATTAATGCATTCATCAAAATCAATACTGAGAGAAAAAAACACAGTTACTGATATTACTGGACATTAACATTTTTAGTAATGGTATAAAGTCAAATTTCTGGACCCACCATGGCTAAGATTAGAAGGATGGCTATCGGAGCACACTTTCCCAGCAATGGACCCTGTACAAAGACAGAAATACGTGGACAAATAAAATCACTTTCTGTTACAATATGGTGGTGATCTGCAAATGCTGCACACACATGTAGAACTTGAATGTTGTTTAAAGAGGCACTGGACTCTTCATCCTGTGGCTGATCAAATTTACTGCAGAGAAACCAGTCTGACAAGGCCAGTGCAGTACTTCCTAGAATATGTACATACATGTACATGTACATACCAGTACCAGTATATACCAGCATACCAGTATTTTTAACTACCAGCTCCGCCATTGCCAATCTCTCTTCTGAGTTTCCATCCGCTTTGGCTGGCTAACTAAGCCACCCTCATTGCCACACAAGGTGAAGAAATTATCACAACACTGGAAACATGGGTATTACTAAAAAGATTCATTTTGTACCGTTAGCGTTTTTGGGGTGGGGAATTGTCAGTGTTATTCAGGAGAACAACAGTGGCCAAAAAAATATCAGACCACTGGACTTCTCTGCTCCCATAATTACCGGTATTGCAAGTGGCTCCAAACAACAAGACCAAACAATTTCTGCAGTGCAAGCATGAGGTCTCTATCCACAGGTGCTGCACTAATAGATACAAAAAGAGCACTTTCCTAGTTTTAACCCATCTTTTGAATGAAAACTATGAACAATATTCCCATCTTGGTTTTAATTTTCTCTACTTTTTTTCCATGCGCCAGTGCATCAAAAGTTCAGCAAATTTGCTTTCCTCATTAGCAAACTATCATTATCCTCTTCTTCAAATTTCACAAATGTATTTCATTTTCAACAAATTATATTTCAAGTCCCTTGTAGGCCTTTTTATCCAAAATGGTTTTATCATTATCTTAAGTTTATTAACAATTTGCTGTTGAATAAACTTCCCTCGATCAAGCTTTTGGGCTGCAACAGGAGAGTGAGATAAACCATTTACATGAACTACCTGTAGCACTGATAATATTACCAACCACATCATTATTAACCCGTAGAATAATGGTTGAATATATTTCATTGCAGTTCGGGATGAATTGCTAACACACATACCTGCATATGTACATGTACTGTATAATGGTAAACCGCCATCTGTAATGAACTTGGTATCAAAGTCAATAACAAATCCCCCCCCACAATAAAACCCTGAAGCTCCAATGGCAATGAACCATACAGGAACTGGGTACGGTTGTACCTGTATATTTACAAGTATTTATTCCAGAGCCAAGTGCAGACAAAGCCACTTGCACCATATGTTTTTGCTCATTTTGAATTTTATGAATTTTTAATGAATGTATATACCAAGCAAGATATGGGACGGAGGGGTACCCCCCCTTACCTGTCCAATCCCTACACACACTCTAGACTATTGTTACCTAACACATCCCCCCTAGAAGTCTGTAAAGAATTCCTGAGATTCCGGTCAAACAATGACCAACACAAAGGCAGGGGGTTTCTCTCCGTCCCATATCTTGCTTCAAATGTGAATGTAGGTCAAGTCTATACAGTACATGTATACATTTACTTATACAAATGTACAGGCACATGTACCTGGTACATAACATCTCTGCATGGAACATCCAAAGTTGACCCTGATGTCAAGACGTGCTTGGTATGCACAGATTCCTCATAATGATATTTTAAATTTAATTACTCAGATTTTCATTATTTGACACTTTCCAAATTATGTAAATAGAACACTCCTGAACAAACCACAATATCTCTCTCTGGGGACGTGCCTCGTTTTTGCAGAGCGGGTCATATTTAACAAAACTGCCACAAACTGCTTGCCAATACGGATCAAACTCCCCCCCCAAAAAAAAAAATCATACACAGAGAAGTATCTTTCTTAAAGATACAAACTAAATTCAAACCCAATTGGCTGGACTCAACCATCCTACACATTCACGCTACACTTTGACAGGCTCAATGTATTCAAATTTTTGTTTCTGTTCCCCAAAAAATACTTTGGCAATTCTTCCAAAATATTGATTATAAAAATCCAAGTCTAGACAGCAAAATATTCCACAGCACAGGGCAAAACAACAATTGAGATGTATGTGATGCAATGAGACATGACAAGATATGTCCAGGCAGTGAAACATTCTACAACCTGACAACCACTCTTCACATGTAAAAGTTCTTGTCACACATACATACAAACAACATCGTGTAACCAGTTATACAGAGATTTGGTGACAGGCTTTTTTGTCCCTCTTTTCAACAGCCCCTATGCTTATCAGCACAAAAGCTCCCTGACCCTAGGGGAGGATTTCTATCAAGTGATACCGCCTGCCTGAGTGATTGGAATATTTGGACTTATTCAGCTGTTAATAATTCCAATGGATAACAGGGATGGCAGGGGAAAAGTAAATAAATGTGCATGGTTGTTGCAGGGTCAGGAAATGAAACTTCACATTGACTCATGCGCTCTCTTCCTGTAGAAATGACTCGACTGTAACTTACATGTACGTACCTAAGAATTCTCCAAAGGTTTCTGTAATATTTTGTAACATGTTAAGGCAAACAGTTGGGGTTTGTGGTATAGTGTTAAATCTATGAAAACCAAAAAAAATAATAAAACAGGAGCCGTTTACAAAGTACGTGTATTACATGTACATGCATGTAAACATGCAAAATGTCTGCCGGTATGTTTAAGACCCTCCCATGTACACTGTACATGTACGCATTGCATATTCAGTGGTTCTGACCGTCTCATACATGCATAAAACATGCAAGTGATTTTTGAGTGTATCAAAGCTGTTTGTGGTATGTATGGTTCATGTAAAACATCATGTACATATTCTCAGCCTATTTCAAAAAATTATTCATTTACTGCAAGACTCATTCAAATTTGTTTTAAATGGAATGTTCCTTAAAATATCTGCCTTCGAAAGTCTGAAGAAACAGGTACCGGAACCGTCTCTTTGATTTCCTTGTTTCAGTAGTCATTCACGTATTTTGTTTCATCCATTGAGATGTGTCAGAGGCTTGAGTAATATCCGTAAGTTGATCAAGAATTCAATTTTGAGCAACGGTACCAACCAGCAGTTTCAATATGCTTTCATTTCACTGTTTTGATTCATGCACGGTTATTTGCATGGTTGCAACCATCAGTGTGTATTTTCTTGGAAAGAAAAACAAAAATAAATGCACTGGGAAAAAAATACATGTTAACTTTCGTTTCGGTCACATGCATGTACTGTACATATGTACTGTACATTTACCGTACATCTACAGGTATCTTTGGCAAAATGATGCATGTAGGGCCTATCTTTATGTGTACTTATGTAAATGGTTTGTACAGGAGAGAAATACAGAAAAAAAAGGGACTGCAAAAGAAAACTAAAACAAAATTATTTTCATGTTAAAATGAGTCAAATTTGTTATTTCTACCCGAAAGTTGTTAATGTTTCATATGGAATACTTTTTGGCTGAAATTTGAGAAGACAAACAACAGGTTCATTGCACATGTGGATGTACATTGCACATGTGGATGTACATTGCACATGTGCATGTACGTGTAACTGTACCAGTGCATGTACATGTAGAGAGTAAACATGCTTATGTATACTGTACGCGTGCAGGTGTGTACTGCAAAGCAATGTGTAACATATGCATATGCCTTAGACCTTCTCCCACCAACATGTACATTGTAAATGTGCGTATACAGTATGTAAGGTTTAACGGAATTCCCATATCTGACTCATTCGGTTTTCCATATGCACCAGTAAATTGGCATTGTAAACGCAAACAAAACAATTAAAACAAAGATACAACTGCTACCTGTATTTTCATATTCAACTCACGCCACAGCACAATTAACATAGAATGTTAGACAAATCCCCTGTACACCTGTATGTACAAGGACCTTGATGATTTTTTGTAGGGAGGTACATGTACCATATATGTACATGTAGCTATTCCAGTCTTTATTACTGCACACAGGGCTTGATGCCTCTTGAAAGCTGAAGTGCAGAAAATGTTACCATTTTCATTTTTGCACAATGAAGGATTCTGTCAGATTCAGGAAGGTTCCTTTAAAATCACAGGGGCTTGTCTTAGATATAAAATAAAAACTAAATACGACCGCTTGGCCTAAGATGAAATGCCAACCTGCAAGACTCAATTTTGGGAGAACTCCTTTCCTCTAAAGGATAACGACCACTGGCCTGACTGAAGCATTTCTTCCATGACTTTGAGGTATTGGTTGAGGTATCAGACATGTACATGGACATACCAGTTAATGTAAATGACTTTTCACACAATATGCTAGGGAATCAGGCATGCCGATATTCTACATGTACATGTACCACTCAAAATGCTGACAAGTCAGTGGCTATTGCTGTATATGTGGGCCCGATATCTTACCTTTTCCGAAAGTCATAACCTTCAGCTAAAATGCATGTAGTACGGTCTGCAAAATGTCAAGATTTATCATTCATGTTTGTCCTAACATCAAGGAAGGAATTTGTCATGGATAGGATTTTGAGAAGCTGAATCTTTCACTACCTTACTGTGCTGGAGATCTTTTTCCCATCTCTCTCACCTGACACAAATGACACTTCACTGGACTGGTAGCTTTCGCTTGAACCAGTCTGTCCTTCGCTGGAAACCACATGCAAACATGTCACTTGGACGACATAAACAACCGATTCTTTCAAGTTCCTCAGCTTAAATGTTCCGGCGGGAGATAATCTTTGCTCAACGGTCGAAAAGGACGGCGTCTCCTGCTTAAAGTGACGCAGGTCGCAGTATGAGACGTAAATATGAGCGGCAATTGTCCAAGTGATGACAGTGACATTGTTTTTTGTGTCCTCCTCCACGCAGACAAACACGCCATCAAAGAAATCTAGAGACAAATATAAAGAAATCAAACAACATGAACTGTAAAATTAACTCAACAATGAAAGCCTAGGACTGGTGTGCACAGTATCTAAAAACAGCACTCCAATTTTTTACATCACAGCCGTCGTCTCATTCAAACAATACACGTTAACTATATAAATGTATGTACATGTATGTACCGTAATTGCAGCAATTATGACAGTGAATAATGAGTGTCAAGTGCACTTTAGATTTACACATCAGTCACCTATGATCACCGTTATCACATTTCATTTCCTTCAATTTATTATTTCACAGGCTGCACACGGACAGACGTACATACTATACAGTAACAACATTACAAACACTACATGGAGATAAAATAATAAACAGAACTGAGCACAGACCTGTCGGATCACTTTAAGCGAACTTAATCACTATGTAATTACTCTCCAACAAATAAAACATAGAAACAATAAACCCCAACAGACAAATACAGTTATAAAATTAAAATGAAAACATTCTCTCTCCAAGCCCTACGTGTAGATGAAACTTAAAGAGGCATCTTAATTCTAAGTAGAAATAAATATTAAAAATGGTGTTCACACCACACTAAACATTTTCGACGTTCGCAATGCACTGTGGGTGTGGATGACATACATGCAATGCATTTTATGCACATCCCTATGGCAGAAGTGTACCTGCAAAACGTTAATCTGTTTCCATCTTACTTCATACTCCAATTCAAGCCATCCCCTTCTGACAAAGCATTGCATTATTGATTTGGGACGAAGACATTCACAAACTTCGATGTTTAAAGGTTGGTAAAGAAGGAAAATTCAAAGAATTCCTTCCAACAATACTACTTTTTGTCACAGACCGTGCTTTGACTAACCATGAATATTAATGTTCTAGTTATTGGCCAATCAAAATTACGACTTGCAGCTCATTCATCCCACTTTGACCAGTCACGTTCATTTTCAGCCTGTAGAGTGACTAGTGCCCTTAAAAAAGGGCAATTTAGGGTGATTTGTTCTTACAAATATTTGAAAATGTATTTGAAAATGTTTCTTGTATAATCTGACAATACGCATGCATCTGTGAGTTGATGAGCAGATACACAAAAAATATTTAGTAGAAAACTGTAACTTAATTTTTGACTGGTTCACTTCCCCCATAGGGTGGTGCATAAAATACATTGCTTGTTTGTCATCCACACCCATAATGCATTGCGAACATCGAAAAGGTTTATTTAAACTGGGATTGGCCTACGTACTAAGAAGTTACATCATTCTTTCCTCAACTTGCTCATAGGCCTATTTTGTACAATATGTGTAGGATATTTCTATATTTCATGTATATACATGTAAAAAGAACAAATTAGGCCCCTAAAGATTAATGGCAACTTCTTCATGTTCTTGGTAACTTCAGCTCACAGCGAACGGGAAGAGTTCCATACATACGGATGTCAGTAATTATTCCCTGCAGTAACAGTAGTGTAGTGGCCTACTACTGTCGGAAAGCAAAAACATGTCCAGAAAAGTTCAATTTAAAGGGGAAAAAAACCAAGTCGTTTACCTAGGCCCTACTTAGAAAACAGAATTTTTCAGACGGTTTGTGCACAGGGTATTAAGCGGCGTTTGTAGATGGAACTGTTGCCCAGCTTACATTAAAGTAACGTTATTAACAAATTCACAATAAAGAATATCTGTCACGAAACTGGTGCAGCTCAACTGCACTGCCACGATTAAAGGCCTGGCAATCTGTACGTACGTACCTGGGCTGTTCGTTAACACTGAAGAAGAACACATTTCAATTACGAAACCAAAGCAGATTGCTGTCGCTAACAGCATAGTGGTCTTACCACACCATTGGGCCACTAGTCCCACAAGTGGACAGACACATAATAACTGCCGAAATGCAAATATACAGGAAAATTTGAGAGCATATTTCTTCTGTCCGGGAACTCAGCTACAATGTACAGCTGATAGCTATTGTGAGGGTTTGCACCTGCTGGTATACGAACGTATGTTATGTGCGTAGTGGGGCTAGCTCGCATGTATGCTGCACACGAGCGGATACCAGTAACGTCTTAACAAGCGCGAGCGCATTCCAAACTTTAAAAAAGAAAACTTAACAGTTGATGGATTTTCTATCACAAAATTCAGTAATTAGTTCTTGAAACCTTTCTTATTGAAATACAGACCTTATTGTTGTATTTACAACATTTTTTATGAAATTAAAAACGTGGAAATTTAGGGGAAGGATCACTATAGCCCCACACATAGGGCTGTAGTGGCTCTCTTTTACAATCTCTTATCTGTGGCGGTGGCGACAGACAAGAGACAAATTGTAAAAGAGAGCAGCCCTACGGACGTGGGGCTTAATGAAAAGACTGCGGAGCATCAGTAACTCGCTGGAAGTCCCCATGAAAAGAAGAGAAAAAGAAGAGAATCATAGAGCGGATCCAGAACCAATTTTAAGAGAGGCAGTTTGTTCAGGGGGACTTGTAGATTTCTTTAAGGGGGGGGGTACGCCACTACACACCGAATGGCAAAAATGACCGTTACATTTTGTGTGGTTAAATGCATTGCAAGTACAGAAATATCTTGGAAAATTAAGGCTATGAATAAGATCACAAAATGGATGTCACTGGAAATTTCCAGTGCCACTTCTCAGTCGAAGCTAAATTTTGTTGCATCATTTTCTACTGGTTGACAAACTAAGGGTGACCGTCAAAATGGAAAAGAACAATTAAAGAGTGTTTCGAAATCTCAACCCGGGCAGTCTGAGCTTTTGAAAGGGATCAGGTCAACTCGGACCCAAACCAACTCGGACCCATTCCAACTCGGACCCACGCCAACTCGGACCAAATACTAACTCGGATCCATGACCATCTCGGACCCACAACCAGCTCGGACCCACGCCAACTCGGGCCCACGCCATTTCGGACCCACCTCGAGTCAACTCGGACCTACTGAGTCTTATGGTTGTATTACACGAAATACGCGCCCGTATACCGAAATAGCGCCGACTCTTGAACCTCGCGAAGAGGTTGGTCTTCATTTTTTTCGCTGGAAATTCAAGATTATTTTTTTCCGCTGGAAATTC
>NW_019091400.1:832255-850351 GCF_001949145.1 Acanthaster planci
TTTCTGGCCTGATTACCAGGGTGCACCCTTCAGGTTCATGATTTAGCCGGTAGTCTGGTTTGTCTTGTTACATTACTTGCATTACAATGTTAGTGTTACCGCTCCAACTGTAACATCTGTCCCAACTGTAGTTGGGCCGGTTGCAACTAGAGTGTTACAGTTGGGCCGGCCCAACTACAGCAGAGAGGTCCTGTGTGCATGATGTGCCCAGCATGTGCCAAAGTCATGTAGTTTACAAATGTCATGTCAATGGTCATAGGGCTAAATGAACAGGGAAAGTGCCACATTTTAGATGAATTGTATCAAGTGTGAGACACATTGACTTTGATAGTGTTGAGACATCCCTTCAGACATTGGTCAACAACAGTTGGGCCAGCCCAACTGCAGGCTGCAGCACTACAGATGGGACTGTCCCGACTATAGTTGGGACTCATACTATAGTTGGGGCGTAACATTAGTATTAATATATCCACTAGAGACCAGTTTTCGAGGGAATTTAGGCTTTTTCTTTAATTTAAAAAAAAAATTTCTTAACCCCTTGACGACAGGAATTTCTTTCCGAAAGCCGACTCCAAGAATTCCAGCCTGGCTTGGCCACGAAGGCCACCTGCCAAATCGCAGATTCTCAGTTTGTGGCCCTGCGTGGTCTGCACGCTTTGAATTACACAGTGAAAAGGCTCATTGTTTGTTGGCATGCGGCTCTACTCACACTTCCACATTCCCATTGCCTCTTTTCAAAGTGGGGACTATTGTGAAGCTGGTGATTATGATTCAAATTCAGTGTTTTCATTTCTGGGCTACACACAAAGGCCAACCACCATATATACAAGAGCCAGGGTCTGCCTTCTTACAGTGTGTTCACTCGAGCGTGGGCCGAGAATAATAGCTGAAAAGCGGGCGGAGGATCTCAATTTTTACGGCGGCTCTAGCCGCGTCCCGGCGCGAAGGGGTCAAGTAAGAAGTGTTAAGTTCAAGCCCCGTTGACAGTTCAGGTATCAAGTTGACTTTCTGGGATTTCTCAAAAAAAATTTAAATTATTGTCTTGTCCCATCATGCCCATGGTCTTTCTATCCCTTCATTTAATTTTAGCCAATTCATTTAGGCCTACTAGGCCTAGGCACTAGGTAGGGCCTTTTATTAAGTATTCACAGAGCTCTACTTAGGTGGAGCGTTAGTATTCCTCTTTTTCGAATGTGCAATGAATGAATGTGCATGTCCTGCCGTACATGTCAGTGTCCCAGTCTTACTGCTTAATGTGATTCAAACCGTAGCTGAAATCAAATTTCCCACAATCCCAAAGGTCACTTAGAGGTTAAAGGATGTGTTGTGAAGGGTGCACCACTTAAAAAAAAATTCCTGTAGACAGCAGTGATAAATTCCCATATTTCACAAATATTTTAAAAATACTCACAACTTTCACAGGTGTTCAGGCTGCACAGCTAAATGATGTTCCACATGTCCTCTTTCATTTTCCTTTCAATTTTCGGGGGGTTGACCAGTGAATTTTTGAGAAATTCTCACCAGAAGCAGACCACCCCTAAAATGCAGAAAATGTCCCTGTCCAGAAAAGTAGCCATTTTGAAGAACCCTCCCTCGGCAAAATGGCTCAAATAGTGGCACTTTCAAACCCGATTGCATCCAAATTGCTCAGAATTGGAAGCTCTGAGTCCGGCCCAGAGGTCCAGTCTCTTAGGACCCTCTAATATAGAATATTTTGAGTGTATAACTTTTATTAATGAGCTCCGCGGACATATTTCTGGCCTTAATACGAGGGTGCACCCTGAAGTCTGGGTATGGTCAAACCCCTCAAAATAGCAATAAAACAGAATGGTGGTTTTAGAACAAATTCTTAGTCCCCCAAAAAAGTAAGAAAACAGGGCGGCAGGATTGCAAACATTTTCAAGGTCTGGAAAAAACACAGTAAGAAAGCAGTGTGTCGGAAAACAGGGAAAAACAGGTTTCAATGGAGAAATAGGAACAAAACAGGATCTAACAGACCTGTGTTTTTGCTGAAAACAGGATCAAAATATGTTTTAATTCTGTTTGGGGGCACAAAAACAGAATACCGGTAGAAACATATTTCCAATAGGAATAAAACAGGAATTCCTGCAGAAATTTTGACAAGGGAGTATACATTTGCACATTGGCTAAACAACTTACACTGTTTTTTCCTGACAAATGTTCTATAAACATTCTATAAATGTTCTATAAACATTCTATAAATGTTCTATAAATATGCAGGTACTAGTATTACATTTATAACATTTGCCAGGAAAAATTACTTAAAGCCTTTGGCTGCAAACAGTTGCCTCAAATATCAAAAATTGTGCATAGTCATGGTGAAACCACAAAACGGGTTGATGGTGTTACAAAGCATTGGAATTAATGTCCTCGTACTTGGCACAGTGCCGATTGTTAAACCAAAATACCCCCTCCCCCCGTGAAAGTCAATTAACCGCAGGATTAATTTCAAGGCTCTTGAATCAGGTGCTGTACTTTGTTAGTTGGATGTCAATCCCTGGCACGATTGTCACAAATTATGCTATATCATGAGACTTGAATACCCAACATCAATACTCAATCAAGGATTGTACGTTATACATGTACATGTAGGTTGATTCAAAATTACATACATGCACATGCAGATCCTGCTAGTACATGTATGGTTGTACTGTATTTAGTCTTTATGTGTTGTCCAATCAAAATGCTGCTCATGATATATTGTAGTCTTTCTGAAGGGCCTTCAAAAGTAATTTAGTATTCAGGTAGACCTTTTATGAAATGGGTTTCAAGGTGCCAGGTTTTACATGTAGTTGACATTTAAAAAGTGGGCCTCTGCGTTTACCTTGAAGCTAACAAACAAGTCGCCTGTTGATGCGTCAGTTTTCCGATTCATCGAGCCCTTTGTATGCAGGTCAGGCATGGGATGGGTGTTGAAGAGTGAGCATGGTGATTGGCAGAAATCATGCTACCGGTAGCTACATGTACATGTAACTACGCCAACACTGAGTCTAAATACACAAGTGTATGGGTGATTGGCATCACCTACACTTTCCCTTTTAGTTCGGCCAAGGACTCCATCTCCCATCACAATTGCTCATTCTCTGATTCTCATTAACCGCACCCGATGACGCTGTGGTCCAGTTCAGCTCTTCGTTGTTAGTGTTGGCAGTACATGCACCCACTACACTGTACATGTACATGTACATTTTAGGCGAACACCCAGTTTGTTTAACATTTGAGTGGTTTCAAATTGTCTGCGTATTGCATGCTGGTTAGCTGTAAGTACATACATATATGTATTGTAAAATGTGATACAATGTACTGTAATGACATAAGAGTTAAAATTCTCCATGTGCCAGCACATGCACTGTGCGATATCCCACTGGTCTCATATCAACTACCAATCTGGCTTTCAAATGTATTGTTCAGTATGGGGTTCAAACAGCAATGTGTTAGTGTTACTGAAGTTGGCCATGTACATATACATGTGTACCTGTTCTCATGCACTTTGAAACTTTATAAATAAAAACATGTAATGTAAATACATGTACCTGCACCGGTATCCATGTCACGAGTGCTACCACTGGGCGTGTCAAGTTGTACATGGATATATATTCAGAATCAATGTTAACTACATTGTACAAGTATTTATTTAATAACCCTCCTATGCAAAGATGCATTCTCGACACATTTGTCCTTTCAGTCAAAATCAGTCATGTGACATGATACATGTACATCTACTATACTGGGGAAATGGAAGGAATTTTTGACTGTTTTTGACGGTTACAGCTAAAGGAGGGTTACTGATGTAATGTACATTACCTGTACACCTGCATAGTACCAGCGTGAATATTGAAATGAGAACGCTGACAAAAAGGTGTACATTGTATACATGTACTTTTGTGAATACAGTGTACCTATCCATGTAGTGCGTTTGTACCTGGAACATATTTTAGCAGGTTGGAAAAGAAGGAACAAACTGATTGGAATTTTCACAAACTGGAAATTTCATTGTGCCACAAACACTACATGTACATGTACTTGTGTCAAAGTATGCGGAAAGATGTTAAACATTTCTGTTACATCAGAGCTGTGTATGTACATGTACATTTGTATTTCCCCGTTTGATATACATGTATCTTGTGGAAATGTGATTTGCACCACATGAAATTTTCAATTCACAGAGAAAATTAATGAATTGGAAAAAATGAAGTTCTGCCTCTTTGGGTTGAAATGGAATGGAGCTTTTTGAGCAAACCCTCGGATGCTTAACCCACAGTTAGGCCCAATTGGCCTGATGTTGAAATCCAAGTGTAATAATATACATGTACTTCTTTCGTGTACAGGGTGGGAATCACGACAGACCCAAAATGAATATTAGAGTGTCCTTCCCCGCCCTGGTCCTTCCTGTGATCCTACTTCAGATGACCTGTTTGACCTTCGGCCAAGACGTAAGTAGCTCTACATGTACAAGGCACAAAAGGCACGGTGACAGGACAGGAGATCAAACAGTCGGGGTATGTACCAGATGAGGGATGGTGCTGGGGCAGCCGGGATGACCAAGTGCACAGAAAACCCCCAAGACACACATTGCCTCTTGAAGAATTTCCGAAAATCCAGCAAACCGTCTGATGAAACCAGGTTTTCCTTTGGTCAAATCTGAATGACCAGTCAAATGCTTTGTCACTCTTAAACAACTTTGTTCTGTACATTTGTACAAGTTTTACACATGTCCTTCACTGTTGTGATAATTTTGTCTGTGCCTAACAAGTAACCTTGAACAGAATGAAGACTGTCATTAAAAACTATAGTTTGTGAAAAGGGACCACACTACGCAAATGTATAAACTACATACATGAGCCACATGTACATGTACATGCATCATTTGTAATTCTTCAGTTTAATGGCATCAAAATTTATTAAATCCTTTTTCAGTACATGTAACCACCTGCAGAGCTAGAAAAACAGTAACACCTGTCAAAAAGAGGTTAGATGGTGCATGTACATTACATATGCCCACAAAATACAACCAATGTACATGTAACTCATATACCGGGTACGTAGACACTGTTTCCAAATCAGAGGTATTGTGTCCCTTTGAGAATCCAAAATCTAAGCATTTTAACAGAAGCACGGGCACTGCCAGCAATTGGCCAAAGCTGTTAGGGGGAAAGACAACAAAGCACTCTGCGGCAAACTGACGGTCCACCAACAGCGGAGGGAGTTCAGTTCTGGGATATCACCACACTAATTTATGATTTTTCATCCCATTCCCTCTTTTTTAGCTTTGTTTTTTTCTTTTTTCTTCTTTTATTGGGTTCTGTCTCTTTTTCCCCCTTGGGGAGGGGCAAAGAACACCCTCTTAGTCTTACAGCCCCTGCAAAGAGAGGTCCCCCAATTTCTGTGCACTTGGTGACACTGGTAAAACCCCGAGTCAGTCTCCACTAATCAGCACGCATGTCATTCAACTCACCCAAGAGGCACAGTTGTCACGCACATTGTACCCATGCACCCAAGATGCACCATCGTCATGCACATTGTACCCATGCACCTTGCGGACTATTTGATCTCATGTTCCACATTTCACACCTTGTTTTTTTTTGAAAAGAGAGTGATGTGTATTAAAATGAGGCTGTATTTTAAATGCATAATAAAGCAGTGGGTCTTTCCGTCAGGAAATGAGATCTAAAGCTTGGAACATTGGAAAAGAAAACTAACATATCGGCTGCAGGATTCCAAAGGTGGTTCTGAACCCGAAAGAGATCAACTTGACTTTGGGTATTTTAATAAGTACATCTGTGCAACTTCTTCTGATGACAATCGCAGGTGATCAAAATGCCATGTTTCTACCCAATTACTGTCTTCAGAATCGCCCCATTACCGGTACCTTTCACCCCCATCATATTGCTGGACACATGTACGGTACCGTTACATTATGATCAGGCATGCAACCTTTCCTCAGATCAGCTGATTTCCTCATTTTTCACTTCAAACTCACTGCCATTGAAATCTGAAAACATTGAACAAAGTTTTGTACGTGTACAGATTGGAATTTCCTCTTTTTTGTGTTCATGTTCATGATGCGTATGAAAGATACATGTACATGCGCTGCAGAAAGAAGGAAAGGTACCGGCAGGTGCACTTGTACAGGTGTTGTACAAAATGTGCACCGATGGGCAGCTACGTGTATATGTACATGTACAATAACCTGTACTCTGCATTCAGCATGCAGGGGTATGTACACATGTACAGTGTACACATGAATTTACATTCAAGTAAACTGATAGACTGCGTCAATTCACCATACTGTAGAATTTTTAATTACACTTCGGGCATGGGCAAGCTTTTCTTGGAATTGAGCAGATGTTTTACAACTGTCATTTCTAATTTTTTTTTAAATAGTCTGACTCAACAGTACCGATATATATGTATGCCCGTTTTGGCAAAGCCTCATTTTCACAGCACTCACTTCCTTGCTTTTGGTTAATTGTACATTACTTTCTTTTTTATTTTGCTTTTTGTTTCATTAACTTTGATATTGTCATCTAACGAATTAGCACGTCATTTCGTTTGAAAGAAGCTGAGGTCCAGTGACCCTTGAATATTTGATTTCTCATTACACATGTAATCCTAATACTCAGTTTTTCAACTTGTGTTAATGCCTTGGCAACTTACTGTTACATGTATCAGTTTCATTTCCTGATCGAGTTGTTTTGTACTAACCAGGAATAACAATCACATATTTCAGAGCACTGATTGGATATTATATTCTTGTCGTTACAAAATCTTGTAAGTTGTGACTCCCTTGAGGGATGTGGGCCTCACATAAAAATTCCAACTCAACTTTTTCAGAAATTTAAAACTTGCTACTAGTATTGATTATCTGGACATGTACATGTAATGTGGGGTACTGTACAGTGCAGGTCACCTGCAGTGGAAGTGATGTCTGTTTAAATGTATTGCAAGGCCATTTCAAAACTATAATGCACTTGGCCACGGCTGGCAATATACATGTACACACATTAGCCAATGGAAGCCACTGACTACGGATGGCTTCCATGGATGCCTGTGTTACCCTTAGCCACAGCCAGATCATTCAGACACAGCCTGATTGATTTTACAGTTTTGCTCGCAGGCTTCCTAAGTACATGTACACACTGTACATGCATGTACTGTGCAACACTGCAGTATGAACAAAAATCACCTTTTCTCAAATTGGATTCAAAGCCATGTGTCAGGTACATTATCAGTAATATAAGTCATTGGGCTAGTCCTTAATTATCAATGTAGTGGGTTTTTTTACATGAATGTGAAAACTAGAGAAGCATTCAGTTGCACAGTATACATGGACATGTACGTACATGCACACAAATGTATTTACACAATTTTAGGACGCCATCAACAATGAGGGTACTGGTACATGTACGTGTATGTGCGTTGCTCTCTGGTGTAGAATATCCATAACGTGTTGGCCAATCACAGTGTGCAAAATTTGTCGACCTACATGTGGTGCACGTACGTTTGGAAAGGGTTGACAGATTTTGCGCACTGTGATTGGCCAATGCATTGCAAACTCTTGGAGGTGCACTATTATGAATCGACCGTTTTGTGACTTCAGTGATAGACAGTAAGCAGCCGGTACACATGTAATGTATATGTACCAGTCCCTCAAGTTTATTGCTACTGTGAGAACAGAGTTCTTGGACATTTGACTTTGTACCAGTACATAATGTACATGTAAACTACACCACAGCTTCGGTCATCCAGTTAGAGCACCACAAGTTATGATATTCCTTTGTATTAACCTTGGTGTGCCCAAGCTCCTGTTAGGGGCTTTGGCTCAAATCCAACAATTACTGTATGACTGCTGCTGTTGGCATGGACAGTTGGCATGGTTGGTCACCAACTAGAATGCGGCCATGTTTGTATTACATGTACCTGTTCTTAGTTGTGGTTTGAAATCACGTTACACATGTACATGTACCCCAGCAAAGAAAAAGGTTACCGGCCAAAGTTCATGACTTGAGACTGGTTCCCTGCCTAATTTTTGCTTAACTCAGTGTTCCCATAACATGTACATGTGCATGTTCCTTGCAGCTGAATGGTTGTGGTCAATTCAAAGGCTGTTTCAATCAGCCCAGCGAGTGTACCGGTGATGGCTGCACTGCATATGTGACCTGGGAAACGCTCCCCTCTGGAGAGAGTCGCTTTTCCTTGAGGGCACGAGCCGACGGTTGGGTAGCCGTGGGATTTAGGCCTGCGGACGCCACAGGTAATGGAATGGTAAGTTCGCTGTAGTGACTGGATTTGTCTTTCCAAAGTTGGATGGGCAGGTGGAAAAGGGCAAATGTGTTCTTTCGTTATCAGTATATTGAACCAGGATTTTTTGGTGAGACCACAGTTGAGAGAAATCAGATTTTTGCTTGCTTTTAATATCGTACCATTATGAGTGTACCACAGGGTTTGCCCTTAACTTTTTTTCTCACTCGCCAGCCAGACTAGCAGTGATGGCTTTTTACTAGTCCGCCAGCATTTTCACTAGTCCGTGTCTTCCCCCCAAATTTCTTTTTTGGCACTAACGTTTTGTGCTCCAACAACATGCATACATTTAGCAGTGTGCACTTGGTGCTGACTGTTGTTTAGTTGTTGATGAGTAATCATAATTGGCCATGGCACTTATGAATTTCCAGAATATTTATGATTATAAGTCTACTCAAGCAAAGTAAACACACAGACAATAACCTGCAGAAAAATGGTTCGTTTTATTCACAATCCAAGAGACAGGAAAAAATCCATATCACTATGAACAGTTTATGCACATGAAAAGTACATGTACATGTACATATACGTTCTTTGCTGTACGTGTAGGTACATGTAAATGCACATGCATGTATGCCCAGTGAAATGTAAACAATGTACATGTACACGCACAGTGTGTAGGTCTCGAGACCGTTTTTTCCTGGTCTCGGTCTCAGACCATCAGGTCTCGGTCTTGGACTTCCGTGTCTCGACTACAATACGGCATACATGTCCATGTATGTACATGCTTTTTCTCGACTGTGTCCAGTACCCGTACGTAACACGCGAACCAGACACGAAATTACAACCGCAACATCGCTGGTGTTACAGCTACCAGTGACCAATCAGAAAAACCAGTATTGCGTATACATAGCACACGTAATGTATACACACACCATACATGCCATACACACACGGCACGTCATATGCAAGAGATACATATTCATGAACTTACTGGTACACACATGCTGATTTAGATGTTGTACGCAGAACAAACGTCAAGTCATAGCATTGTCGAGACCGACCATATGTTGTAGTACAGTAAACAGCCGACAGTTAAGTGCGATTACATGGGCATTAAATATTTTGTAACCCTTACCCTGAGGTTCAGTGTAAATCTTAATATTTTATGAGTATTTTTGTCTTTTAAAACCTTACTCTGTACGACATTCTGAATCTCTTAAGTCTTTAATTTCTTGTGGCACTTGTTAGTACTTGCTGTCCAGTGTTGGTAAACACCTGCATCCAACCAAGCCAGCCTAAATATCTGACAATAAACCTTGTACCAGGGAGATGGTGGTTCATATACATGTATTTACAACTTTAAAATGCTGTTAGTGTTTCGTTTCTTCTTTGTTTTGATGACAAGATTCCAGCTGATGTGTATGCATGCACCAGTAGAGAACAAGTGAGAAGGTCGATAAATCAGCGTCTCGATGGAAGTCTGAACTCAGTAGCCAGGCTTCCGCCTAACGTAAGGAGATGTTTTGAACCCGTTTATGGCTTTTGCTTTCTGGCCCTGGTGTCTCCTTCTCCACCGACAGTCTTCACTTGTGCAGACTGACGTGACTGAAACTCATGTTCATCCTGTTTTGGACACGGCACCAACAATGCAACTTGCCGTCTCCCCGTTTAATGCTTCTGCATCCTTGCATAGCCATCCTTTCCTCCCCTTCTTTTGCTCTTTTTAAACACTTGCCACCAGGGTTTCTGGTACCGGACACATATTCTTTATACGCGTGGCCAGCGTCTTCGAAATCGGACAAGGGGAACTGGGCCCTTGTAACAAAAGACTGTACTCGTAACAAAGGACCAGGCTGCTGGACATTACCAACATTTTTTCATTCTCAATAGTGGAGATAATCCAGCCTTGTTTTGAAACAGTATACCACATTGTATGATTTAGTGCGAGCGGATTACCACCGGGGTCAAAAGTACTCCACCACTGCAGCGATGAGCCACGCAGCACCGCTGCATGCTGATCTGGCCCCTATTGAAAAGAGGTCAGCAATGCACTGTGCCAGTTTCATGAACAAAAGAAAATTATGTAATACCACACAATCTGGGCTCTTTTCACAAGGTGGCAGGCCTGGCTGAAATACTCCATCGTCAATAGATGTTGTCTGTCAGATTAGAGTAGAAACCAGACAGTCCTTCATGTGGGTGTAAGTGTGCGATAAATGAAGATAGGAATTCTGAAGAATTTTGAAAACAGAAAAAAAATGATAATTATCCCATCCCAGCATCATCAACATTGATGATAACTGCCACCGGCGCGAAGTGGTTAATTATCCCCTGAACCACCTGTAACTCTTTTCCGTTTTACTTCACAGGATACCGTGTCCCTACAAAATGCATCGTCTTCCAATGGGGTGATCACTTGTACATTCACAAGGAAGCCCAACTTTGAAGGGGATGAGTCTTTCTACGACATTGGTGGCAACAATCAATACTTTATCTTACTGGCTTACGGCAATAGCATTCAAAGCGATGGTGAGTCTGATCATTGATCTCTGTTTTTGATATTCATACACTGTTGACGTTTAGAATTAATTGAAGAAGGGACTTTTTTGACAGGATTCTCTTCTTTTTTTTACTTAACTACAAACTGTAATAATTTGTGTTTCAATGGTTTCCCTAATTTGTTTCATCAAGTTTTTTTATTTTGACTATTTAGCTTATTATGAAAGAGAGCAAAAGAAACCTGGACCGTATCTATTATTATGCAAATTAATTTTAGCCAGCACACATGTGGGTTTGTGTATTGCAGCAAATAGACAAAAGATATAGAGGAAGTACCAACATGAATATTAGCTTTTGCAAATGAAGAATTTAGAGAAGTATGTTATTTTCCAAAGGGTATGAATAATTTTGAGCACAACTGTAGATTAAAAAAACAAACTTTTGAGGATTTATTCCTGGTAAAAACTGAAGACATGAAAGAAAGCAAATCTTTTTCAGCTGATGGAACAATTACGGTAACTTCATGGCACACCTTTTTAAATGGCTTGCAGGAACAATCCAAGGCAATATTCATGCAGAAAGATGGTCGACAGCAGAAGCACGAAATTTGCAAACAGATTTTTCCAGACCTATGGCAGAAGGGGAAGCACTGCCCAAGGCCCATGGTAAGATAACGGCACATGTGCTGGGCCCACCGTTGAATGGCAATATGTTGTTATTTTCAACATCTGAGGGAACCATGGGACCTTAATACAGGCAGGTCACCAAAGTGCGCCTCCAAGAGGTGCAATGCGTTGGCCAATCACAGTGGGCGAAATCTGTCATCCCGATACTTATTTGGAAAAGGTCAACAGATTTCGGGCGTTGTGATTGGCCAACACGTTACAAACTCCTGGGGGCATGCTATTGTGAAACGCCGTATTGACAAAAGATCTTTTTAATACAAACATTCCCTTTATTGACTGTTGTACATGCACCTGCTGCTATATTGCATTAAAAACAAGCTCTTTGGTCAAGAGGCCAACACGTGTACACTAGCAAACTGGAGGGTTCAATTTCCACCAGAGTCCTACCTTAGCAAGATGGGAATTTTTCCCCTGTAACCAAGCTAACAGAAAAAATTGGTCTACAGTGCCCAACAAAAATAATTTGTCAAAGTGCAAATCAAACACTTGGCTGTGGTTGGGAATTTTATTTTGGGGGGGAGTACTTGTAATTGACCAGTAGTTTGTAAATCAGCATCCTTCAAATGACATTTTTCTTGGATCTCTGATTTGTGTGTGGCCAGCGTCTCTGATGGTGATTGCTTGGTTGGGTTTTGCCAGCGTTGGTATCACCATGGCCCGTTTCTTCAAGCCGATGTGGCCCAACTCCAAACTCTTGGGCACTAAAGTCTGGTTTGCAGTGAGTATATATGTGTAGCGAACGAAGCATGTCCACACAATGCTTGAATAAATCCCTATCATCTTACTGACAAGTCATGAATGTCAAGTGTCACTTCCATTCCACTGGTCACTAAATCCATAGATATTCCAACCTTTGGATGCTCACTGTGTTGGTGGTGTGCATAAGAAATGTTTGAACTTGTAGGGCATTCATAGATTCTCTGCATATACTTACAAAGATTTATTTGGGCATTGTGAAATGTTTCACCGGTCGATTTGTGCTGTACAGTGTAGATGCAAAGAGAAATGTCCATTCAGGAGTGTTGTAGTACTCTTACCTGAGTACTAGAGTACTACTTGAGTACCGGAGTACTACTTGAGTACCGGAGTACTACTTGAGTACCGTTTTCAGAGTACTTGTGTCTTGTACTCAAATTTCCAAGTATTCGTACTCGAACAACAGTTCTTGTACCGGGTACTCAGGCTGCAAAATACTCGAAATAAAATTGCGCTGGAGCATTGAGGTTCTCGTTCTCGATTAACAGTACTCAATAAAACAATCCTTTAAATCCCGTAAAGGCCATTGAAATACAACGGTACTAGAAAATCAATCCTCACAGACCGACATTCAGTGCAGTCTGACAAACACAAGGCCTACACATTGTCATTCGCCATCTTAGTCAATTACAAGTGCGAAACGCCGGTGTATTCCTAGTCTTGGTTCCAAGACCTTTCTGTTTATTCCTTGACATGAACCATCACTAGACGTGGTGGCCGAAAGGCGCACTGTCACTGTCACCGTGTATTGCCTTGTAAAGTACACGTACATATGTACAGATTTGTCCTCATAATTAGAAGTACTCATACAAGAGGTACAAGTACTTGTACTCGAAAATCAGTTCTTGTACTCAGCTGGTAAAGTACTCAGACTTTCAGGTACTCGGAAATTAAAGTATTCGGCAGTATTCTGTACTCGGGGGAAAAAGTACTCAACTACAACACTGCCATTCGGTGACAGTCAAAATGTTCTATCGTACTCCGCCTTTCCTTACAGGTAGTGTTAAAAAGAGAGGTTGTTAACTTCAATTGAAATTTTTGGATCATTTTCGTTCCAAAAGCGTGCCATAGTATTGGCAAAAATGACTTTGATGTTTCAAAAGTAGAGTCTATTTCTATGGTATTTCCAGGAATGGGGCTGTTGCTTGGATATCTCCAGGGCTGCTTTTGGTTCTTGCTATTACAAGTGCCGTTGACCTCTTCAAAGTGAGGTCATAACCATTGTGACAGCAAAAGTACTCTTCAAATTGAGGTCACAACCAATATGACAGCAAATAAACTCTGCAAAGTGAGGTCACAACCATTATGACAGCAAAAGTACTAAAAAATTGGGTCATAACCGTTATGACAGCAAAAATACTCTACAAAGGGAGGTCACAGCCATTATGACAACAAAAATAGTCAGGCACCTTCCCATTTTAGCAAGGTCGGTAAATACAATGCAGATGAGGAATATGATTTGATAAGGCTGCCATTGGCTATCACTGTTGTCATTGGTTTTGCAGCCATTAGGGTTTCGATTAGCAATATTTCTAAAGCTGGCATTAGTGGTCCCAATTTGAAATGTTGGTTTTCTTCAGCTTCACCGGATCTGCATGGTTTCCTGCGTGCTGTGCTTCAGTGTTGCATTCGTCTTGATCTTTGTGCACCTGGAGGGCTTTGTCGAATTATCGGTGAGTTGGATGTTTTGTTTCAGTATTTATGAAATTGTGTTGAACTGTTGATTATTATCCAAGTTGAGAATACATAAGTGAGGTGTCAGGTGGGAAAAAGCTCCATGAAGTTTAATGGGTGACTTTTGTTACAACAAAAGAAGTTCCTCATTTTGCATTACCACAACCTTAGTTTTTCCCAGGCCAAACTTTTGTTGTAGTTATGCACAATGTCTTAAGCTGTGTGTTATGATGGGAAGTTTAAATGAACCCGTCATCTCCAGCATCTAGATATCATCAAGCACGCTTGGTAAATCAACTCAACGTTTCGTCAAAAGCGTGCCACATGTACAGGTGCTGTAGGTCGCAAGCCTGAAGGAACCTGCAGAGAGGAGACAAGAAGCTGTTACAGTTTTAGAGGTGGGAGGAAGAGCCCAGAGGCGTGTTCTTTTCATGACCCACAAAAGCTTATAGGGTCTGAAAACGTTACAGAGGTGAACGGCAAAGAGAGGACCAATTTGACTGTCCTGGGAGTGTATTGAACAAACTTGTCAGAACAGGCAGGGGATTTATTTTCACAAGGCTTCTCTGCCGTTTCCTTGCACAGGAGACGCTGTCTGTCATCCATGCCATTTGTGGTATTGCAGTGACTGTCTTGGGCATCATCAACCCCATCATGGCTCTCTTCCGACCCCACCCAGGAACGGCCAAGTAAGAATCTCACCCTGGTCACGGATCCGTTGGCTCCCAGCGCAAACCGTAGATGACAGTGTGTGAAATATTGTTTCATCAAAACGGTTTGGACATTTTTTGGCAATGCATCTTGGCATTAGATGGCAAATGAGCAGTGCGTGTATGTTCATAAAGAGTGTATTTGCAAAACAATCAGTTTTCACCATACTAAATGCTTGAAATCAAGCCACCCTTTTTACAGAAGATTTTAAGTGAATAAAGTCATTCACAAAAGTCAAATGGTAAAGCTAACCAAGATGAGGAAACTTGGGGAATCCCGTCCATAAACACCAGTTTCTGTCTTGGACATGATCATCGATGTCAGTGAACCAGTATTGACCAATCAAAATCAGAATTTTAAACTCATTCATCTGGCTTTGATCAAAAATTGTTACTTTTCAGCCTATAGCGATGAATGCCTTTTTTAAAAAGACACACCTGTAGAGGTAAGCTCTCATGAGCTTTTAAACTTTTAGTTTTCACTCTAAAACTTATGTTGTAAGTCATTCATGTGTGACTTGAGAAAAATAATCAATTTATGTTTGACTGGTTCACTTCTAGATACAATCTTTTTGCCCAAAATGCATGGCTTGTTTGTCATCCAGTCTGACGATGCAATGGGAACTTTGAAAAAGTTTGTGTTGACTGCTCTTCCTCCATTTGAGGTCCCCTAAAAAGTGTCCTGTTTTGACTTGATAACAGCCGACCCATCTTCAACTGGGCACACTGGGGAGTTGGCACTGGAGCACACCTCTTGGCATGTGAGTACTGGAACCAGTAAAAAAAATTCGTCGTCTGAAATTTTTTTGGTAACAGTCTGGCTTTCTTGTCTTTGTTTTTCTCAATGGACATTTTTTTTTCCTTTCTGTCCAGAACACAGCATCCCCTAATCCATGTTCACTTGAGTCTAACATACATGTAGATTTGCAGCAGTATCCATCAGTTTGAGTTTGTCATAACGATTTAGAAGATTTCGTACATTTAAATAGGGGATTCCCAGCATTATGAGGGTTCCTTTTTGACTTTCTTGGTATTCCCTCATGCCCAACTCTCTGCCTCACTGTTAACGAATGACACCTGACTAGGGCTGTGACAAACTGTGTGTCTGGAAGATTTGACGCCGAAACGTCGTGGCAGCTTTTGGGGCAGCGAAAGAGTGGAAAGGGTTTGTGAGGGCAGGCAGGACGAGGGTTCAGGAAGCCATGGCGTTACTGAGCGTGTGCGCAACAAGCGTAGACCAGTTTCACTTCATGACAAGCACTGCTAATGAATCATCCCTTGAATGGTTCACATTCTGTAGTTTTTCATTGACTCTAAAAGAGATTGGGAACTTGCATTCCTGCAAAATGAGGAAAATACCAAAAACAATGGGAATATTCTTAAAAAACGTGGCTATCAAAGGTGTGTTTTCTCTTGTTTGTTTGATGTGAGCAGTGGCAACCATCTTCATCGGCATTGGCATCAATGGCTCCAGCCTCTTAGACGGGCTTCCAAACTATGTCTTCATCGTTATGGTGGTTTTCATCGTATTCCACATTGTGATGTGGATCCTGTTTGAAATCCAGCGCTGTATGACGGAGAGTCAGGGTAGGTTACCACCTCCATGTCACACTGATTGTGATTGGCATGATGTATCCATTGCCGACTGCTCAGAAATCCCCGAAAAGATTGGCGACCTCCCTTAATGGTACTTTGGCTCCACGTCCAAACCATAAGTTAAAAAAAATGACCCTGATAACAGTGTTTCTGAACGCTACATTTGTTGATAACTTTTCTGGCACCCCTAAAATCCCATTGGAGACCAGACTAAGGGTTGACCATCACCTATTCCTCTGTAGGACGTACCAACGATGTCGCGCTGAAGTCATCCGGTGACTCGACTAATCATTTAGCTGTTGATGTGGACTCGGACCCACCAACCGTAAGTGCCACCTTCCTTCCACCCATCCCATGTGCCCCCAGTTTCTTTCGTTGCCCCTTCAATGAGACTTTCATTCATTCGCAGTATGGGTTCTGGGAAAGCAGGCGAACACTGGCTGTGTAGATCAGCCTTGAATTGAAAAGCAGGGCATCCAAGTTGCTACCTTTTATGCCTTTCCCTCATGTACCTTACAAAGCAGGCGTCCTAAACGGCCCATGGAATGTCCAAAGGATACCCAGAGTAGTGCTGCAGCCGAACCACTGAACCGAACCAAAAGTCATCGAACATGGCCCTTTCGAACTGAACAGAACCAAAGTGGTTGGTTTGGATGTTCGGCTTTAATGTGGCATGGCACTGATAGGACAGGGAATGCACACAAGAAAACTTGATGAAAAAAGCAAACGCAAAGCGAACTGGTGCTCAGTTCATGTGCGTGTGCGTGATGGTTGTAAAAAGCATGTGATGAGAATTCACTTATAATCAACCGAAAACATGCAACGTATGGCATTTCCACTGCATAACAATTCTAAATTCTCTCTACATCCAATCGTGCTCATCTACATGTATATTCAGATTTAGCATTATATTTGTCAATCTCTAAAAGCCATGCCCTTACGTTCCATATGAGGCCAATGATGTCATAAATGGCCATGCAAAACAAATGGATTCTGATCATAGTTGGACTCGTGCTCGAAGGCAACTCGGAGGGCTAGGGAATGCTGATTTTGCTAGGCAGCCGCGGCCAGTGAAGTGCTCCAGCACGCAAAAAGATTTGGTTTGCGTGATTGATCGAAGTCGTAGAGTGAATGTGTTGTAATGGAATTTTGCCAGATAAAGTTGTTCGCAACTCTCAAATAACAAAATGGCATCATCCGTTTGAAAAAGACTGATGGAAAATCACCCCTTTGGCCTCGTGGGTGCCATCCTGGGAAGGCATACTGACATGATATCAAGGTTCTTCTTTGACTACATCGAACGCCATAATTTGGTACTAAGTTGAATTTGTTTGGGGAAAAATAACCAAAATACATTTTGCTCAAATCTTATTTGATCTTGCATCCTGTATAAAAGGAGGAAATTCCAATTTGAGCATGCTGTTTTCACATAGCCTGTAATTGTTTTGTTGAGTCAAGTGTGGGCCAAACACGTGCCGCTTTTGGTCAGCAAAACATGGTCAGAAACTGTCACACCTCCGATGGTAACTTTCTCTGGCATATTAACTCCTAATAGGTAAACAAACTTTGGGGAAACAGTTTAGAAAAGAAAATATATTCAAATCGATGTTGCTCTTGGATTGGGATGGAAAAGAGATTCATTGCGTGTATTTAACGCATCTTTATACTCAGAAGTACTACGGCACGTTTGAAGCGAGCTCTTTAATGTCACAATGTGCATTGTACATGTGTGTGTACAGATGTACATGTCCGTACCCGAACTGAATCAAAATTCGGCAAAAACGTTCAGAACCGTGTCTGAACCGAACCTGAACCGAATCTTGGCACCTACATGTACTTGCAGCAGTAACCCAGACCCCAGCCTTATCCCTCTTTCCTGCTAAAAAGTCCTTGGCTGCATTGCCTGGAAA
>NW_019091400.1:850888-884734 GCF_001949145.1 Acanthaster planci
TAACAAGTTGACATCTTTCCTGAAAATGAATGTCAAGTTTCTGAATTGAATTCCAGTCAGAACCTTGTATTAAAATGGTCAAGTTTTCTCGATAAGTGTTACTTCAAACTTTCAGTTGCAGGGTCATCAAAGGTATCAAACAAAACTTTCGAAATAAAACTGTGGTTTTTTTAAGCCCCACAGAATTTTTGTGCATTGCTGAAATTCACATCATAATATCTTGACTCTCACTACAGTAAATTTCTTTCCAAGATTTTTTCCCAGGAAAGTGCAGCTTAGCTTAAGCAGTAACAAATCATTCTAAACATGGAATTGATTTATTCTTTTAATTATTTTAATTAGGTTGCAAATATTTCCTTTACACAGTGCACGAAATGCTTTCTATTTACCCGGTACTTTGAATTAGCCCCTTAATGCGAGCTCTCGGGTATCATCAACAAATCTTGTTTTAAGGGAATTTTGTTATTTAGTTCGAATAGCTTTTATTTTTCTAACCCTCCTATGCTCTGATGCATTCTTGACACAGTTGTCATATCAGTCAAAATCAGTCAAATTCCCCATATGTGTCTACATGTATGTACTGGGGGAAATCAATTGGAAGGCATTTTTGACTGTTTTTGACAGTTAAAACACTAGTTAATGGAATGTAAACAGTTTATTCAGTGGGATTCTAAGTACATTTGTACAATACATCTTTTTTACATGTACTTCACAAATGTACAACCTTTTATATGCAATTTTTTTTTGCTTTTCCCCCTGCTTTTGCTTTTTGAGATGTTACAAATGAGCTCAAAGACTCAAATCCCGAAGAAAATTAAGTCACAGTGTTCAAATATTGTAACGCTGACCTTAAACTACTTCTGTGTTCCTTTTAATATTTGTATGGGTTGTACTGATGCCCATGTTGTTTGATAACACGAAAGGGTTTTATTCCCTTAGTTGGCTTGAATTTTAAAAATGCATTATTCAGAATTTGATCATCTGCATATTTGGCCTACATGTAGAAGATGGTTGAGATTAATATCTAGAATACTCGGGATTTAAATTTTCGGGCATTTGCTTTTGAGAAAACAGCCTTTTTTTTCTTTAATTGGTGATACATGTAGTTCTGTGTATAGTTCTTTGCCTGCTGACTAATTGGCAGCAGCTCCTTTGCTTCTTTAATGAGGAAGATAACGCACACCTTGGCAGCGTCTGTAATCTCTGTTGTCAGAATATCTTTCAAATAAAACTCTTCTCTTTCTATCAGGATATCCCAGTAATTTTGGAATATGTTTCTAATTTTCTGAAATGGAAAAGCAAGCTACATCACCAGCACTGTGTACGAGCCCCTGGTACATTCAGCAACGAATGCGAGGCTCTCAGTTTTGGGGTTTTTTTGTCATTCGTGTTTGTGCAAATTTTTCCCATCTACAGGATGACTTGATGGTGGAAGGTCCCTGTATATCGCAAGTAACTGAAGAGGTCGGGGATTTCAGTTAATATTCATGTATTCATTTATGCGAATGATGCCTTGCATTATGACTGGTCCTTTTAACACCCCTCTGTTTGTGTTTGGTTCATGCATCTTCATCGCCTCGTGTTTTGACCCATGAATGCCAGTAGTTTTTTAAATGAAATGCATTTACCAGTACTTGTTAGCAAAAGTTCCATGACTCAGTTCCTTTGGTCATTGTAGGCCACAAGTTTATATTCAGTTTTGTGGTTTGCTTTTACATGTACATGTAGCATTTTGATAGGGTACAGGGTAATTTGTTTTAACATGTTTAAGGGGGTCTGGCGATAAATACTCATAGTCATGAAGATGCAACTTTGAAATTCTTTCCTCAGCCAAAATGCTCCCCAGTCTGTTACTCATCACATCCAGAACCTTTCCATATTTCAAACAATCCTTCGTTTTTCCTTTCCAATTCCCTCATCCACAAAAATCCTCCTTTTCAAATTACACACATGTATATGTACCTGGGTTTTAAAGTTCATCGACCTTCTGCAGACAGAGCTGTTTATAGTGAGAGTGGTGCCGGCCTCGGATTTTGGAAGCAAAATGGCTGTTCATTATGTGTACAGGAGAGCGTGTGGCTGTTGCTTACCGAGTGCTCTGGCCCACGCACCTGCCAGTTTATTTCCAACGATGGTGACACATCGCCACTGTCCCTATATACGGCTCTGCCCACAAAAAGAATGCAGCGCCCTCTCGAGGTAGTGCACCGAACAATTGCCTGATTAACTCCTGCACCTGTCCCTGTCCATCCATTCATTTTTTCCCCTTGGGGAAAGCTCTGGGGAACAATACAACGGAAAGAAGCCACTACGTTGATTTTGCCGTTCTTGAACATGTTGAATGCCACCTGCGAACCATGAGTTAAGCAGATCATGTGAAGTGATTCCCTGCATCTTCACGTTCCACCCGCATCATTTGTTGTCATGAAATCATCCGTTGAAAGCAACATGCAAGAACTGAATTTGTGTGTGTGCCATCTCATTCTTGTTTGGGGCACTGCCAAATTGGAAAAACGTGGGAATAAATTAGGTTTTTTACCCTGGGTAAAAAAAGTATTTGTGTAGCCAGATTCCACAAAAAGAGTCTTAGTGCCTTTTTCAGCAAGTCTGAGTTTGTCAATCCAACTGGTAAATTGAGGACTGTCGGGTTAATAAATAGGCCTATTGATCTTCTGCATGTACCGCCCCAACAGTACACATGTAGATGGTCATTGCATAAACATATACTCATGCAGTGTCTTTAACTTTATTGTGATTTGTACTAATGTTCCCCCGCACCATCAACTCTGCTACTTTTAATAGCTTGCCGAGTTTTACGTTTTTTTTTTTAACCCTGTTGCGTCATTTCTTTTAGATGTTAACATTGCTCGGAATGTGACACAGCATTGTAGCTGTGCCTGTATTATGAGGCTGATTGTTACCTATATTCAACAGAGCAAATTCAACCCTACAGTTATGCTTCTTTCATTGAAATGCGTATTTTTTTAAATTGCTTCGATTATGAGTTCAAAAAGTATAAGGATTGCTTCACAGCTTAGTCATTGACTAAAATCTCTAAGTGCATGAATCAATGGACAGAATTAAAGTTATGCAATGAAACAAGGCACAATGGTGCAGTGCCCACAAACTAGCTTGGGGTACCATTTCAACATATCAGGTGCGGTTTTAAAAAAGGGCTTGCTTCATTTCGGGGATGATGAACGGCAAAGATTGCTCTTTTTTAGGCAAGTTCCCAATTTGCACCACACCCTGTCCCAAGTTTTACCCCTGAAAACATTTACGGGTTTAACTTTCATTTTATTATTGGGCGTCTGGATGGACAACACCCACAAGAATTGTATACATGCATTACTAGCCTTTCTAACCGACTGTTAAAGGAAGCATGGCATTACATATGGGACAAATAGTGAACCTTTTCGTGGACTTGCTATTTTGCGTTGTTCCTTGTTTTGCATGGTTTTACTTTCTTCCATGATGTAGCAGCTCAGACATTTTCATCAAGTGTAAGTCCAGCCCCCAGGGACCTATCCCCTCCCCTACAGAAATGTCTTCACTAATTTTGAATAGTCTGAAACTTTAATTCGAAACAAAGAGAAAATCAGTTTCTCCAAAAAAAAAAAAGATTTCCTCTGCTTTAAGCAACATGGTCTTTTGACCAGGCTTGTATTTCATTGCTTGCTTTGAATGTAGAAAAAAAGACCTTTTTTGTGCAAGGGCCTCATTACCAACTTGTACATCACTTGAAGTTTACAAGCCCGACCTCATAAAGAACCCTACCACTTGTTTTCTCTTTGCTTCACCGTCATCACTGACGTTTCTCACCCTTGGGCTCTCGTCTTTTGTCGGACTTTTGTTCAGCAAGTCTTCCTTTTTTTCCCCCTTTGACCTGTTGACTTGCAGGGCTCAACGGCCAAGACCATTCTTCTCTGTGTCTATGCGGTGGGCGTCATCGTCGCTGTCGTCTTCTTTGTCATCAGCTTTGCGATCAATTAGATGAAAAAATGGAAAAAACTCTCCGAAGATGGGAAATGAAACAATGAACTTGCAAAATGCGATCACACAAACATTACGCGTACTACTTACTAGTGGAATGATGGTCCCAACTTGAAAAAGATTCTTAGCCTGTCAAAACTTGGTCGAGTTGGAGATCGCACCTACCGAAACATTTTCCTCGAAATTGAAAATCACGTCACCTGGGCCACATCATCACTGAAAGGTGTGGAGACGGATGTGGCCAGTGTGACTAGAAATTAGTTCTTTGGTAAGAATTACATTGGGCAGTTTTGTATTTTACCATTTTGAGACTTAGCACCCCTCCCCCTTTACTTTTTGGAGAAAAGAACATATTGCATGAGTTCTGATTTGTGTATAAATTGCCATGTTCTCTTTGTATTGTATTTTTCTGTGTGGATTTTCCAATAAGATTTGCGTCAGTGTCCACAAGCTTCTTTGGTAAAAGTGCAGTGAGATATTGTGTCAGTTTTGTGGACTGATTGGTGGTGGGGTTCACCCTAGAAATGTCTTCAGCTGGATTGACCTCAGAAATTCATTTCTGTATGTAGATAAAAATGGTATTTGGTTGTACATATTCAGAATTGGTCTTCCTGCAATAGATGTAAAAAGTAACACAGTTAGTGATCTGAATGTGGGTGATTCCATAAATGAGTAGCCCCATGAACTTTGTAGTCCTTAACATATTTTTTTTACTTGTTACTACCAAAGAGTGAAATATTTGCCAGAGATTTTAGGTGAGTTGAAGCACTTGAACCAAAACTTCTGGTAGCAAAGGGTGAAATGTCAAGCCATTTTCTGAAAGTATGGGTGTCCTAATAACAGATTTGTACGTAAGGGGGCATCAAAGCTGTCCAACATTTTATAATTGTTTCAAAAATGTGTGATTTGGGGCTCTCGTATGCATCATGTACTACCCTGTGTATGAAAATGTGTCCTACATTGTGTTAAAGTAGTAATGCTTTAGAATAGCATTACATTTGAATTTGTGAAGGTTTGTTAGCTGAATTAGATTCAGAGTTTGTAACCCAAATATTTTTCATGTGAAAACAAAACCCACTTTATGGAATCTTCTTGCATGTGAAATTTGTGAAATGTTTCCGAGAAAAAAACAACATTTGGCTTCACTGTCCAAACGTATCACCGTTACTTTATAGCCCACTTAATAAAAGTGTGACATTTTAAAAGCAAGCTTGGAACCATGTTAACATGGGCCATTTCTAGGTTGACTTGTAGTGTCCCCTAAATACATACATATTTATGCACAAAATTATTTTTTTATGCTAAGCAAGGTATTTTCGCAATAAACAAGTGTAATCCTGGAGACAAGTGAAAATCAGTTTGGAATAATATACCTTGCTCAGTATGACAAAGAAATAATAGATTTGGTGTCCCCTTACAAGTAAAACAGTGAATGGACTTTTACGTAGTATTTTGGCTTTTCCGGGATAATACAATGCGATAGTGGCTGCAATCACAGAGGAATTTCATTATCTTTATTTTTACAAGTTTGCACTCTGATTTATGGAATTACCTGTGTTCACGTTTCTTTAAAACTTATTTGAAGGCAAGGATCTTTATGCCTAAATTTAGGTTTAATCTGAACATATGTGTTTGTGGATTTAGTTGTTTTACACTAGGTATGTGAAAATTTTTATTATTACGTGGTTCTTCCAGATGTACAGTGCAATGGGTTACCATAAGCTGAGAGATCGGAATCAGAAGTAATGGTCAACGCAGGATTTTTCTTATGTAGCTTTATAACCATTTAAATGAACTGCACATGCGAGTTCAATGCCTCGCTATCAAAAAAAGTTGAGTCTTTGGTTCCGAGATATGTTAGATGCTGCCTTTTGGGGGCCCATAGCCAAGATGTAGCATTTGCACTTCCAATGAAACATAGACCCATGCAATTAACAAAAACAGTAAGTACTAGCACTTGTCAACTTCATTTGCAAAGTTTTATATTTTTCTACACAACTAAAAATTATCTGACTTCAAAGTGTTGAAATCAAGTATTAGTGAGCACATTTCAGTGAGGAATTGTTTAAGTATCTTCCAGTTAGTTACGGTGAAGAGTATGTCTTTAATTCAAATAAGCATATTTACTCAGTGATCTTTGACCTTTTCGTCAATTATAGCACAATAGTCAGGCTGCATCTGTATTACTTCACTGTGTCTGCCACTTTCCATTGTCGGGTGTAATTTCAAGCCAAAGTGAAGTAATTTGGATACAGTCAGCAAGAGTGACAACAGTTTTTGTAATTGATACATTACAATGACTGTCCACAGCTCCCTGTGCTGTGCTATTGATAAAAAGCAATGCAAATTACCTTAGTAGACTTGTCCCGAGTACCAGTCATTGAGAAGATCACTTAAACTATCAGTGATCAGACCCTGTTGGCTGGAAGACTTGGGGGGAGGCCTTGGGGGGAGGCCTTGACAGACGTGACCCATCATGACAAACTGAGAGTTAAAGTCGCACCCTGCACTTTCCTATTTAGAGGGTTCAAAGTCACTGAAGTGGAGGAATATTTGGGGCTTTGTAACATTGAGAGAGAGTAACCCATCGCCTGGTTAATTCCAAATATTTTGCAGGCAGTGTTCGTGCCTGGTCAGAAATGTTGAAACAATGTTAGAAATAGACACCAAGCAGCCGCAATAACGTCTCGTTGCCACTTAATCCTTTTACCCTCAGCGCTCCGTGTATGCATAATTAGAAAGCTCTTTCTGCTGACTTCAAAAGTACCAGCATCGCAATTTTTTGAAAATTCCAACCTTCAGCTCATTTTGTGGTGACAGGTCACAAAATTAACAGCTAAAACAACCTTTTTTCAAACAATGCCTTTCATCCAAACCTTCACTATACCTGATATTGTACACAGACACTCTGACAAGATTGCAACACGTTATTCTCTGTGCATGACAGTGCAGGTCGGTTTCCAGTATAAATTTGGTTTAATATTTCTACTCTGTATATCTTTAGCGATGTTTGTATACTACATGTTGGAAGAGCGATGTAACAATGATGAACGTGGGCTTTGTATCATAGCTGCAGAAAACATGAGATTGCTGGGTTACCGACAAAAGCTGGTACGGGATCTGTATCACTTGGTACTGATTCAATTTGCCTTGTACTGATTAAATTCTGCTAGACGGCTGTCCAACTGAGCGCAGTGCAACAACAGACCCCAGATGCTTTATTGTCACGTTGCTACAAATATGAATTGACACTTTTCAGATTGTTTTAATAAAGACGACTTTTAGAAGAGCCGTGCTGTTTCCTTCGTTGGTCTCTGTCTAAAAAGATTGAAATAAATACAACTCCATCCTGATAACTGATTTCAGTATGTACAACTTAAGTTTACCTGCCCATTTTTCCTCTTTCTTTGCAGGGAGGAAGCAGAGTTGCTCTTCAATTTCTTAGCTTAACTTTAAAACTCGGCTCAAATTCCAAGACCCTTCACTACATGTGATGCCATAATTTAGCATGTGAGGTAATAGTCGTCTCTTTATGGAACAAATGATTTGGTGGTTTTGTACAGACATAACGGGGTAACGCATCGATATACAGCTGTCGGGAAGAGGACTTATTAACGGTGAATGTTTTTTAACAGGAAAGAAACATGCTTATAAAGCACAGTTTTCCAAGTGCAATACAGTGCAGTTTTCTGTGGTTCACATTGCATTTAATAGCAGTTTATTCTGGATTTGGTTTTGAATAACAAGTTCTGTTCTCTACTCATTGTTAAATGCTACTGGTCACTGTTGAAGACAGAAATCGCAAGACAGTGCGCCAAGCTAAAGTCTGCATAGACACAGTTGCCACGACGATCCCCTCCCCCCCTGCTGCATCAGCTCAGGAAGTCCATGAGCTCCTGATTGGCTGTCCTGGTGGCCGCTGTCGTCTTGTTGCCAGCCGGACCATCTCCATGGACCCCCGGAATGTGAGAGTTTGTGAGGTCAGTACTGGCTGACGGCAGGGCCGGTGGTGGTTGCTGCTGCTGCTGCTGCTGCTGCTGTACTGGTAGTGGAATCTGCGGCTGTGGGCGCTGCTGTTGCTGTTTACGGCCAGCGTCCTCCTGGGCTGCCTTGATGCGTTTCTCCAGAGGGTTGTCAAATATCCAGCTCTCCCCATCCTCGTGGAAGAACTGCACAAATTGGTAGAAGTGCTTCATTTAACACTTCTTAATGCAATTCAGCATTCCTGAATAACACCTAAAGTACTGCACTTTTCAACTGCATTGTTTGTTCTCCCGGGTACTTGAAGGCAAGTTCTACACCAGAAAGCTTCTGCACTGAAACAGTCTGGTGTCTTAGTACTGTTCCTAGAAACTGTGACTGATGACCTGGTGCTGGCCATCTCTAACGTACACGTAACAGCAACAGCGACTTTGGTCTGCGGAATTCAAAGGCCCAACATGAGCGTACACAGGAACAAGTCAGTGCACCAGATATTTACTCGACCTTGGCATGCAGTTGGTATATTGAAGTCTCTTGTACAGGGCTCTGTAGAATGTAGGTGAAATTACACAATTTGACGCATCACTCGGAATTTTAGTAGGTGACCTGTTTTTATCAGAATAAAGATTGTTGTGTTTTTTTAGATCACAACATGAGGAGGGCCCGACGTTTCAATCCTAGCAGAATCTTTCTTTAAATCTGTAACCCTTTTACTTTGGAAGAGATGTCAGAACTACCTTTCCCATCCAAGACTTGTACAAGAAACCTTCTTTCTGCCGTGGAAGGCCTTGACCTGTAACCTCTGACCCATGACCTCACCTTTGTCTGCCATTTTTCCCCCTTCTCTTTCCTCTCCTTGGCTTCTCGGCGTTGTCTCTCCTCCAGGAAGTGCTTGCTGGCCGTCGCCTTGTCGATATTGTGTGTCTTGAGGTAGTGAGTTACATCTTTCCACAGTCTGAGAAAAAAAAATCAGGTGTATCAACTCAAACGAAGGAGCTGACTCAAAGATAAATGATCACAAAAATAATGGAAAGATTATTCAGAGGCAGTGTATTTGCACAAGAAAAACCACGCACTTTGTTTTTAATTCTCATCTTTGGGCCCCCCTCAAAGTACCCTCACCAAACAGACCACAAAAGACACTGCCTATCATCCCTTTAACAGCTGGATTGCTTGGTTGAAAAAACACCAGTAGAGTGTCCCGGGGTCAAAGGTTCAAATCCCACATCAGCGAGAGCCTCGATTCCTTACAGATTTGGACATCGTTTATTCAGTTCCCTTTGCCCACAGTCTTTGTGAAGGTGCTCTGATACTGTGGCAACAGCATACAGGTGTCTGTCTAGCCTTTCCTTTTCATCACCAGCGAGAGAGTCCTTGTGCGCAGCGCCAGCAGAACGCGACGGCTGGGCTTACCTCTTCGATTCGTACTCTCCTTGCTTCTCCACAGGCATGATCCTCTTCTTGTTAACTTTCATAGTGGTGGTGTCTGCAAACGCCTCCGTTTCCTGGACCGATGCATCGTGAGAAAGATCATGAAACCACGCTACATTTTTGCAAAGTTTCTTTTAAAAGTGACATCATGAAATGATTGCACCTTTTCCCCTAAAACGAGAACTGCAGACTCTCCGAGCATTCACCCCCATTTTTAATATTACTTACCCCATTAGCGTGCTTAGCAGTCAAAACACCGTTCCATTCTCCTGTAATAGTCATGAACGGCTTGCGATCTGACACATGCCTGCAAAGACCAAGAAAAGTCTACAAGTCATTCTTTGTCAAATTTTAGCATTTAGTATTCCTCCACATGGTATTTTGAATATTTAAAGGTTTATGTATGACCAAAAGAATGTCAAAAAATGACACTGACCTAATTGGGCCCTGAAGCAGGTGTGTTGCCTCTTAACGGGATGGGTAGTTTGGAAAAGTACGAGATTAGCCATGTACAGTGACTAATGGGTTAATTTTCAGAGAGGGGGGTGGATTGTACGGCAAGATAACTCACGCAACCTCTCCCGTGACACGGTGGCGTTTGCCGCCGTAGAAGGGCTTGGTCAGGAAGGTGATGGTGCCAGTGAAGCCCGTCTTGGCACAGCTGATGATGCACTTGCCGCCCATCTCAAACCAGGGCACCGTCAGGATGGAGCGACCGTAGCCATTGGGGAACGTCATGATGTACTCCTCCTCGTGCTTGAGGTCTGACACGCAGGCTGCAAAAAGAGGAAGGGGGGGACAAGATTGCCCGTTTAACTACTCCTGGATGGTATTATTCCAAACAAATTTGTGCCCTGGCTGAAAATCACTGTCTTAGATGGCCAGCTCCCACCACCGCAGTCCTTTGTATTTACAAATGCTGACCCATGGTGGTCTCTTGCTCAAGATTTATACATCATTTGTCATGGCATTCTCACTTGTTTGAAACATTGTGAAACACAACCTTGTGGAATAGTAAATTTCTATGATGACCCTCCGAGGCCCAAGGCTGCTTGAGGGCTCTATATGCTCAACCTCCACAGGTTGTGGCACCTTTGTCTTTGGTTACTGCCAAATAATACGCATGCACATCTTAACGTGTGGCAATACCACAGGTGTAAGTGCCAAGGGAAGTAATTCGATGCACTCAGGTACTTGTGAATACATGTATTAAATGCCTGTGAAGCTACCATGAGTGCTTGTTAAATATTTATATTAATAATAATAACAACACAGTTTTTATATAGCACATCACACCAAGGTCTCGATGCGCTTTACAAGAAACAACAATAAAGAACAATCAATGGAACAAGTACGTTTTGAGAACTGCTTTAAATTCATTTTCGCTATTGATAATTCTGATGTGATGAGGAAGGGAGTTTATGAAGTGGTCAACTACAGCCCTGGTTTAACAATTTCCTTCCTAAGTTAGTTAGATGTGTTTATTCCGAGTACAGTAGATTTCTTAAAGAAGTCCCAGCAGTAATTCGCCATGAATGCTCTATACACATGGATCATCCTGCAGTTTAATATTCAGTCTTAACCGTTTACATGTTGGAATAAATTCAATAATTTCAATTTATTAATTAATTTCATTTTATACACTGGTCCAAAAAACTACAAAACTGCTCGGTCTCACACAAATTGACGCTGATTTTGCTTGTTCTCCAGAAACACTGCAAAACTGGTCCCTCTTCAGTAATTCCTCGAGAGGTCTCTAACGAGGAGTAGCTGAGGCAGTAAAGAGTTTCAGGAATGGACTCACCTTGCCCGACATTCTCAACACCAATTGAAAGACCGAGAAACTTGGACTTAGTCCATATATGGGCATTGATAGACATCTGCTTGTTGTAGTGCTCTGCATAGAAAGCGGAAACTGAAGCAAGAACAAAGGAAAAAAAGAGATCCAGTGTTAATTTTATGCTCTCGTTCTGTTGAAGTGATGAGCTATAAATACTTCCTCTCCAACAAGTTGTTACTGGCCATCAAACTCTCGTAACGATGAAGTCCTCTTTCACATGAAAGCCAAGATTTCCGTAAGTTTGCAAATTCTAGCACCTGAATTTATAGCCAGCATCAACCAATAAAATATAACCCTCAATCCCTGAAAGAGGCCTAAGGAGCCAGCGATGCCTTCCTGGTTACATGTTGTTACTGATGCATGCAAATTTCATCACTCTCTCCGTAACTAAGTTTTCTGTGCACAGTGCAGTGAATTGAATCAATCTGGAGTCTGGAAAGATTGCATACTCACTCGGAGGATGGTGGGAAACCTGCTCAGCTATAAATGTGACTTGATCTTTGGTTGCCCAGGGAACTGGCCCATCTGTCACTTGTTCCTGAATGGAAAAACAAAAAGTTTTACTTAAATTAGTTCATCGAACCATTATAAAGCTTCCAAGGAAGGATACATCAGTCAGCCATGTAGACAGACAGACAAACAGACAGACACCCACCTCACTGCCGTCTATCTTCCCATTCTCTGGTCCTAGGTCCCACCAGCAACGCATGGTCTCCCCTAGGATGGGGTTGTAGGGCTTCTTGGCAACTGAGCTGTTGCGTCCAGCGTGGAACGCTGTCATGAACCACTTGACGACTTGCACCATGCGATCCTTGGGGCTGTCCAAGTCTGAGATGCTGTAAGTTTTGGAAACAATCGTTTTTTTAAGACTGGCAACAAGTTGTCATGTCCAACAGTGATGATAATGACTGTAATTGGGCAGCCCCAACTTACCCGGCGATACAAGGCACTTATTATTACACCAGCCCACCGGGTCACAAATATTCCCATGTTCGTCTCAGCTCCCTGGGGAGCAACAGCTAATCAAATCAAACAACGGTATCTACATGTACGTGTACCCTCACAGGTACCCATTATAATCCCAGGTGGAATGGCAGAAAAATCAACCCTGAGGTACAGGAAGAAGAAGTCGACAGGCAAAAAGTCAAGTCCAAATGACCTTAAAAAAACACGTCCATCTGACTGGCAAAAACTCAAGTCAAACTGACTGAAGGGACATCATACCAATCTGACAGGCAAAAGCCATGTCTAACTGGCAAAAACTCCACAGCTGGCAGGAGGATAGGGTAGAAACCAATTGTACTCACTTTGCAAAGAGTTCTGGGTGGGCCAGGAAGTCGGCGTACATCTCCAGCAGGGAGCGTCTCTCCAGGATGAAGGTGGGTAGGACCACCTTGGTCAGGTCCATGCCTAGCCGGACCTGAGACAGGAGGTGGGAGATGACACTACCGTGACTCTCACAGTCCAGCACTGTAACACAAAGAAACAACTTGGTCAATGCACTCTGCACACGACTGCCTCCTCAACTTTGCCTACCACAACCAAAATGATATTCACAAATCTTGTGCAAAGATACAAAGATGAGGCCATGAGGATAGTGCTGGCATGAAGACAGCACAGCCAATTTTCTACAGAATGAGCATAACCCTGGTAGCTTTGCTTAAAACCAATATGCACCCGAGCATGTTCACATGTCAAGCTAAGATGATAATTGGCCCCTCTTTCTCATTGCAACTGCAAACTACCTGACCATGCCTGACTCTAAGTTGTAACCTCATGTATACAGTATCAATATCAGATGAGATTAATAACAAACCGCTTCATTATCCTCCAGCAACACACTACTCACTTTCTTCTTCCGATTCTTCCTCATACATGCTGGGCTGGTGTTCATGGGGTCGAAACTCTTGACCTTGCTCTGCCTCTTCTTCGTCTTCGACTTCGATTGGTGGCCTTCCTTGCGGAGGTCTGCAGAAAGAAAAAAAAAACATTTGTATCAAAGAACAAGACATACATGTATAAGACTGCTTAAACTCATTTGATCCATGGGCAAAAGTGAATTGTTGATTTTATAGATTTGTATTTAACAAAACTGACAGGTGCACTGGCTGGTTTTCTTGACCCTTCTCCTGTGGTTGGAACCTACCAGTACCTCTTGCTAAGGTAAAGTACCTTGCTGGAGGACATACAACAAGGCCATAAGAATGATTTGAACCTTAACCTCTAAACAAAGCACTTCCTACTGCATGACAAGACAGATCTGCACATTCAAGGGGAATGACATCACATCTGTGCACACCCGTTCAAACTTCTGGTTTTTACAGTCTAACAACTTTCCTCAGCCACATCTCGTACTTACCCTAGGTCCAAGTCTGGGAACTCGTCGGCATCATAGAAATCCTCGTCGTCACTGCTGGAGTAGGACAAAGCCGGTATGTGCTCAGTCCTGGGGATCACCTGAGTGGGGAGTGGGGGCGTGGACGGTACGGAGGCATTGTTCTCCTCAAAGCACTCGGTGGCCAACTCAACACTGCTCGATGACACAGGAGTGGATTCCACCTCATGGGTGGAAACTGTTCAAAAACAAAAGAGGCAGAGTTCTTTAGAAACCTCTTCAATAACCAGTCTCTATGGGTGAATGCTGAACAAACTGTGTTAGGATGTTTGCACTGTTACACATGGTAAGATCTTACTGTTGTAAAATCAATAGAATAATGTCGATGCACTCATACTTCTAGGCACAACTTGCATGAATCCCGAAGTTACAAACTTTAAGAAACTGGCATCCTTAAAGAAAATTTACTGCAAATTTCTAAAAAAACATCAACATTTACATTTAGTTCTTGGTGGGTAATCACCAGGGCCAAGGCTCAGCTTCCCGTACGTAAAGTGCTCCAATGTTCAATAGAAAGTTTCGGGGAGAGAAAGAAATCAATCTGCCGGTGCAAACAAGTTCATTTCAGCTGAAATGCCTGTACTTGCGAAATCCCGATTACGTGTAATGGGATCCGTACATGTACACGGTAAACATCCTCCCTACCTTGTGTTTCTAAAGGCACTTGGTTGTCAAGTGGCTCATGGTTCTGGTTATCAGGGTGAGTTGCATCAATCTCATTGGCTAGGAGGCCATTTACTGGGTTGACTGTGTTCTGTGTGCAGACAAGATATGCAAGCATGTTTTAGTTGGTGTCCAATCCCCTTTGAATGGAGCACTGTCTTCACCACCTCACTTTGCAAATCTCCAGGCTGCAAACTGTGACATGAAATCCAGCCGTGGTGGGATCTCTGGGTTCAACATGCGCAACGAAAAGCCAGCTACGAATACATATCTGCAGGTACTTGACACACACCAAAATCCATTTCCGACATGACAGCATGCATACATGTACACATCCATATGTACAACCAAATTGAAATATGGCCGACCCAATTGAAACATGGCCAACTCGATGGACTCCTCATCGGGCCTAAAAACCCGAAGTGGAAAAGGAATGTTCTTCCTGCAGGGACAGGTAAAGTTTCTTTGCAGTTTACGTGCACAAGATGTACGTACATGTTTATTCCAAATTAATCAGCCAAAATTTGGGTGGAAAGTTGGCTGATGTTCAGTAAGATGGTATTTTTCAAGAAATGAAAAAACTGCATGTACATCTATGACAATTTTGTAGTGAACGTAAACTTCCTTTCATTTTCCTTCAGCTTGTAGGGTGCAGTTGCGGGAGCAAGTCCAGTAAATTTGACCATTTTGGGGGGGCTGGCACAAACCCCCAAACCAAGCAATGACAAATTAGTATCCCCCCCAAAAAAACTTTACTTTGCCCCTTCCTGTGACATTCTCAATTAACAAGCATGCCTCCACGATGTCCAATGCTACCTAAGCAAGTAGCACGGATGATGCATGCAGTGATGGTCCATGGGATGATACGTACATACAAATCATACATGTAACTTTGGGTTTCATAGAGATGTCGGAGGAAAGAAAACACAACACTAATATGGAAGGAGGGAACTCTTTTCACATGGAAGGAATTACTGTCATAATGTGGTTACAATAAAAGATACACAAACACATGTCAATGTATCTCTGTGGTAAATACATATACATGTACAGTACATGTAACTGGCTGGATAAATAATGCACTGATCCACACCATGCTACCCATAACTCTATGCGATAAAAATGCACAGAGTGACATCCTAAATGAAATAGGCATACCTAAAAACATACATGTCAAATGTTCTGAAATTCTAGCCTCTTGTCTAAAACTTTGTACGTGGCAAAGTCTGGAAAGTTCTCTTCATGTGAAATACTGGTGAACAAAACAGTTTGAGTTTTACGCCCAGCACAGGCATGTACATGTAACTTTCATGTGATACACCAGTATCACTTGGGTCTGCAATGCAGTGAAGTGACTTTTCAAAGAGCGAGCGCAAAGGTGCTGAGGCTTGGTAATGGGTGCAGGTTGTTAACACTTGGTAACAGCTGTCCATCAGCGTGTGGCAGAAACACAAAAATAAACATGTATCTTGACAAGCACTGTGACATTGGGGCCAACACAAATCACTTTTTTCATGCATACATTGCTTCAGCCTGCTCAGGGCCGGTTAACTTTAACCGACCTGGTCATAAAATATGTGTACATGTAGCTGTCGACCTTCACAACAATTTTAACGTTCTTCTCCATGGAATCTTGGCCCAAAAGCACTATCTCTGGCGTGTCTGGTCAGGTTATGTAATGGACCGTACACAAGGCAGTGCAAAATACACACCTGTACGGGGTACATCTTTGCAACGTTTCAACTGGTTTTTAATGCAATGATGCATGCTGTGGCATGACAGAACACCAGGCTTGACGCTGTACAATATACTCACTTTTGGAGCCTTCACAGGCCATATAATGGTGGACTGCGTTGTCCGTGAAAATGAACAAAGAGAGCAGCAATTGAAATCACAAACACAATTCATGGGAGAAACAAGATGGCAGAAATGACACGGGGAAGGAAACTGAAAGTCCAGCCATTGTACTACATGTATATCCCTGACACTTTGCTGGCTCCACGCCCAAGTACATGTACACGGATGCACCTCCTTGGAGGTAACAGAGAGAGCGAGAGGCTGATACCGGTAGGCCTGGTCCAAGATGTGTCAGGTTTGTACACATTCAAATGAAAGTTATTCATATTAACACTGTACAGTACGGTAATTGAACAGACAAGTGCGTGCGCATAAAGTGTGACCCCAATGAAAGCTCCCCCAACCCGACAACGCCGCGTGCTATTCTCATTCCATTATCACGTTGACATGTCCCCAACATTATTTGAGCACACCTCCATACAGCGCGGGGTGCTCTCGGCAATTCTTGGCAACCTGGGGTTTGGACGGAAAGCCCTCTGTTTTCAAGAAAAGTACAGGTCACACTGCCTCGCGCAAGACTTCTCAAGATTTCATAAGTTTTGAAGCATAAATTCCCATTCTAAACAGATTAATCCCTCCCCAAAACATTTGCAAGTAGCACCTTTGGCAATTAATTGGGACAATACACATGCACTGAAACTTCAATTTGGTTCCACTGTAAACCACGGTAAGCAAAGGGAAAACCTTTCAAAATCTGTTCACTTTGACAAACATGTAGCAAGATGTTTCTGAAACCAATTTGAAATGAAAACTTTTTTAACTGCCATGTACATGTGACTTCAATGCACTAAGGTTCAACAAGTGGCTCTTGGAGATAGAGGAAGCCCGTCTCCCTTTTGCCCATCTGTAGTACTCTTTAAAGTTCTAATCTAGTTGACAGCAAAAGGCGCCATACTATTACAAAAATAAAATTGAAACTGACTGCATTTCCTTATTAAAGAAAAAGGCAAAATTTTGGAATGCCACTGAACCAGAACTATGGTACATTTGCATGTTAAGGTAAAAACTGATCCATGGTTTTCATTTACCGAGCAGGCCTTACTAGATACAGCAGCAAAATCTGCAGAATAAAAGACATGAGCGGAAGACACAGCAAGGTGTATGCCAAGTACGTGTACATGATAGTTGCCAAAACTATATCTCAGAAAAATATTTCCAACCTACCTTTGCTAGTTGTAATAACACGATGGCCTGCTTGACAGATTCAATCATAGCCTGTGTGAAGAAGACATGCATAAAGTATTATAATTCTCCGCAATCCCACGGTAGATTTACACAAAAGAGCAGGATATGCCTCAGTAAATTACCAAGCTCGCAGACTGTTTTGCAGAGGCGTTTCATTGTTTGAAAATAATAGAATTTCCTTTCTGGAAAAACCTTGAAATTTTTGGGCAGCTCACTCTGAAAGCTGACAGTGTCTGTCTAGTGCAACACTTGATGATTTGGCCATTTCTCTCTTTACCTCCCCAACACTGTACACTTTTTGATACCTTGCCGAGATCAGGTTAAGAAAGATGAAAATTCCTTTTCTTTTGTAGGGTTCTATTTCAAGGTTTTCCATGGGTCAAACTGACCTTCACTTTTCTAACCAAAGTGGACAACAGTGTTAGGACTGACCTGCCATTTTCTAAGTGCACAGCTGCAAGCATATTGTTGTGAACAGTTGACTGGGTTTGCTGTAGTTTTCAAGTCATTACCACGAGCGTCCAGGGGTTGTGCTTATTAACACGAGTACTACAGACAACTCTCCATGCGCGGAATCAGCATGCTTTTAAAAACCTACAGTATGTACTAGTAGAGTGGGAACAGTTGACTTGACATGGGCGAGCCATTTCAAAATCTTACTTCTCTCTGGACAAGACAACTGTCTGAACTGTATAACAGTAATCCATCTAAATCTTCCTCAATCCTTCTAAATGTACAAGGCAGAAACCCAATGGCACTTCAATTGTCAAGGGGCATCAGACCCCATGTATCGTAACAGAGGCTGGGCTCGACATTTATTGATCCTGCAACATTTTGCAAATCACCTGATGAATTTCGAAGGGTTTGGTAAAGGAATAAAAACCAGTTTTTCCCCTGCACCTGCTCATCCAAAGACCAACATGAATCACCTTACCTTGGCCTGGGTCCTGAGTTGTTCATATTTCTGCCTCTCGGCTTCGTCGTCTAATTTTTCAATCCTCTCCTCGAACGCGGTGACCTGGTCGATGAGAATCTGAAGGTAGGCGTCGGACTCAGCCAGCTTCCTGTCAAAGTCCTGGACTGTTGGTTTGGGTCTAGGGCGGGACTTACTACCAAACTGCATTGACAAAAGAACGACAAAACAAAGAACGAAAATAAAAATACATGTAAAAGGAAATCAAATGTACGTTTACCAGTTACGTACAAAAACCAATCCATGACATTTATTGATCCCACTGAATAGAACAAAATGATAAGCATAAAACTCTACTCCAAGAATGGGTTGATATGGAAGTAACCACTTACAGCTCGACCCTACCGGTACTTCCTCAGGTACCCATACATGTAGCTATTCTGAAGTAGAACATCTCAAACAATATTATCTAAACATGAAAATTGTACCCAAACCAAACTGTGCCGTCCTTTTGTGTCTTTCATGCGGGTACATGTACATGTTCATGTGCTGGTATACACATGTACAATGTACATTACTGGTGATCGAAAGGGATAAAGGCTCCAAATCATGGAGAAGGGTTGCTTCATTCGCATGCACGTGCAGTCATTGGGATAGATCCATCGAGTCCTTGTGGTATGATGCACATTTCAATTCCTGACACATTCATGTGCTCTTCCTTCACTTACCACCGACTGGGACCTTATGCACATGCAACAGCCCAAGGAATATGATTGACCCATGCGTGGACAGATTCTGACGCCAAGTGTACCGGTGAAAATTTGCAGATCTTGTCCTCCTTAACAAGAACCACACGTATTTCTCATACCGCGCACCAAATTCACTGGTAGACAACATTTTGTGCACAACGTATATGACAAAATTGAATGCGTAAAAGTTGAAATGCTTTCCAAGGTTGGTAAACAATGGTATACTCTGCACCTGTTGCAGTATCAACTGGAGATGGATTCAATGAAAATCATTGGAAATGTATCCCCTGATTGCTGTATAACCAATACATGGTACTCGTTCAGTTCACGTCATTCCTGAAATTTGATGTCACAGTACAACATTTCTACATGTATATGGTAATAATCTAATGGGCAAAAGCAAACAATATGATGGGAGTTGGCATGGTTGGGGGTGCCGTGGGCTGGAGGAGGGAAGGTTTACACTGTACATGTTGTTTCTGCCTAAACCGTCAGATGCAAAGAGACATCATTAAATCTTTGGCATACATCGGGAAACACAGACAGGAATGGACAAAAAGTTTGACACAACTGGATGAGAGAGACACTGTAAAGCATTTTTATTAGACCAGTACTGCATATATCGTACATGCACATGTGCATTGCAACTGACTATAAAATCTGAAAAATGTACATTCCAAAATGGAATCACTAAAAGTACCGGTAATCTTTTGCGCTGCTAGTAAAATGATGGACTAAAATCAGGTACAGTAGTATCAGTGGGTCAATGCTAACTGGAGAAATGTGTAAATACATGCACATGTACATATGCACAAATGTTGTTAAAAACCTCTACGGTGCAAAACTGATTTTCAAAGTATTAGAAAGCAAACAGTTTTGTTCAAAAGCTTGGATTCTGTGTGAATTTACTGGTACATGAATACTGCATTCCGTTGCTCAGTAAATGTACATGTAAATGTAGTATTTAAAGGAACAAATGACAGAACACAAGTGCACTTACCAGTACAGTCTCCCACCATATGTAATTTATCACTGGGAGATATCTTTTTTTTAACTGACGCAGCACAGCTTACCAGTCTTTTTTGTTAGATTTTAATTCAAAGTGGTCATAGAAACCAAGGGATTTAAGAATTGGATTTTGGTCCATCAGCTCCACGTCCAGAGAGACAATGTTCTACAGACTCGAGGCACTTTCAACAGGTACATGTACAATGTACAGTGTACATGAACAGCGTACATGAACATGTGGTGCACTGTGTCTATCTTTACGCATGCTGAAATGTTTGGGTCACCCATCACACACTATTTTCCAATATAATCCGGTTTTCAGGGAGAAATTGTTGGGGGCTCAGAAGTCGCTTGCCAGACTTCCATCCACACAAATGTTTTCTCTTACACGAATATGCACTGAGAAAATTTCAGACCTTTAGATTAAATCCATGTTTGCACTTCAGGTGAACTGTATCACCAAGTTTGGCACACATTCATTCAGACGACAGTTATCTGTAATACTTCAGCGCATACATGTACAGGTACATGTACATGGACCCTTCAGCTCCAGTGTGTAAAAGATGCAACCCGCTGAGTTCATCAACTGAATCACTTGCACTAAATGAACAGTACATACATGTACGTACGTGTATAATTTAAAAGAACAGTGCCATGAAACGACTTGGAAATGATGAGAGTGCGATTGCACAGAATGGACTTTGTACACATAGCAGTAGGGTACATTTCATCCAGAGTTGCCCACTCAATGCGTGTGAGCATCTGCTAAGGATACAAGTACATCTGCACTGCCCATGGAATTATCGCAATTGGGGCTGGCTACATTCGCTAACTGGTTCACATTCATGTGGTAAGGAGCACGTTGTATGTGCACCACCAAATTTTGTCAGAATGTGCACAAATATGTCGTCCCTGCAGAAATCTTCATTCAAGAGTTAGCACAAGTCTACCTGTACTGTACCTCTGAGGGCAAGCTTGTTTGTCACCAGGGAGACGCATTTTTTCCTACAAAAAAATCTGTTCACAGACTTTGGAGGTACATGTCCATGTACATGTGCATGTACATGTATGCACATGTGCATAGAACAGACTCAGCCACACACACACACACATTGATAAAAATTGCCCTAAAATTGCAAGAAAATCAGCCTCCATACTGTACGTGTACATGCACGGTACATACATGTACAGATGGAAAACCCATCACCAAAACGTGTACTGTAATGTACATACCTCAGCCAATCAGTGAAACCTTACATACACTGTACATGTGCGGTAAGTCCACAGCAGACGAGCTGCTCCTCGTTTCATTCACATATGAACAATAAATGACATTTCCTCAGCTGCTACATGTACCCTAGCAACCCCCCCTCTGCTTTCCATTTCCTGGATCCTTCACATGTCTGAGATAGTCTCATTACCACCGGACGTCATCATCTAATGAATTTCTTCTCTTACCTGTAAATTCCACACAACTAAATTACACCTGTGAGTACCGGTAATTAAAGTACATCTAACCTGGAACTGAAATATTTCCCAAGAAAAACATGAACCTGTCCATGTTTCTGATAAAGGTACATGTATATTATGCAACAAAAAGACCAACGCACAGAGTGCATGTACATAGCCTATACATGTACCAGTACATACAAGTACACTGTACATGTACATGTATTCAAAACAATTCTAAGCAGAAATATTTGGCGACACGTACATGTAGTTTCTAGGATGGACCTCTGGAAACAGTCCTGTGGTTTCTCACGTGCAAACTATTTATTCCTGTTCTTGATAGAACAGGGCAACATCTATGCAAATCATCCAGTTATTGATACTGTCATGTACGATTTGCTTTGCGTTAGTTGCTCTGTGCAAGGACTCAGTCTACGTCAGTCTCATTCCATAAAAATTTATGATCACATTGAGTACAGAAAAGAATGCAGCTACCAGTAACTTAACCTCTACTCCAGTTGCATAGGCTGCATACGAATCTCTTGTCTTGCGCTAGGTCTAGGTCTTCATGCTATTAGAAATGCGTGGAGACGCGTAGACAAAAGACCTACATGTAGCCGTAGCTCTGGAAGCCCGTTTCGGACACGGCCATACATTGTTGAATGAATTCATTACAGAGAAAGTACTGTACATGTACATGAGTCTGGCTGCATTCAATGAATCAAATTGCTCTTCACTGGAAAAAAAGAAAAAAAAAAGATCCAACTTTCACCACAACAGAATCAACTTCAAAAACAAACTTGTAAATGAACTTAGACAATGAAGTCCAATCATTAACTTCCTCTGGGGAAATTAATGTTGGCATGTTTGGAAATGTACGTGTAGTTTTATGCGGTTTGTTTCGGACAATTTTATTGACATCCATGCATTCCACCTGCTGCAAATCAGAATTCTTGAAAAACATGTACCGTATCCCTACAAGCACCTACTGCATCCATCCACTCCAATTCACATGTACATGTACATCCTGTTCTATGCCCAAACTTGCCAACTCCTCTCATAACCATCAAAATCCTCCAGGTGGTTTTGAAGGATTTTGCATGGCCGCGGAAAGTACCGGTACAGCCCAGTCACTAACACTGTACACCGAGTGCAACTGGGATGGAATTTCGGGTGGGGGAGACATCAAGATGCACATGCTTCTCAAGGAAAGGAGCGAAAGCAGGTCTGCTGTACATGTACAGTACCACATGTAGTACATGTGTGGGTTGTGTTGATTTCATGATTTCCAATGGGGGGGTGCATCCAGGGGGTACTGCCTTCTGCCAAGGGAGAGAGGGGCTGGAATAACATCTACATGATCTACCGTACACGTACCTCTGCATGCACACATGGTGCAAGTTCACTTTTTCACCGTTACAAAAAAGATCAGAACTCACCACTGCCTGTTTGTACCAACTATCAATATTGCCTAGTCTCCTCCTCAAGCTGTTCATGCTGCTCGTAAACTATGGGGCCCACACCATCCAGCACAATATAAAAGCAGACGTACATGTACAACACCTTGAAGAGAGACGGGGGGGGATCACAGAGGAATGTGTAACCACTTGTCTGCAATTTTTTTAGGTATCTTGTCAAGTCTGAATGCTCAAGTGGACCCATATGAACATGTATTATGCAGTAGGCCTACAGGAAGCTGGACTGGTCTTCGGCACATGGAAACCAATACTCAAATTCTGAAATCCTAACAAAATATTATTTACAAAGTGTAGGACCGTACAGACAGGTCCTTTTAGTGAGTTATTAGACCATAAACTACATGCATTTCACTGACATACAATACAGGTATTTGGAACAGCCTGTACATGTATTTTCCACTGCTATGATAAAATACTTTCTGGGGATTGATGAATTACATTGACACAGAAGATTTATGGGGGGTTTCTTTTCACAAAAGGCTCTTTCAAGAATCAGTGGAAAAGTCGTCGCATTCTGTGCACAAGCCCCTAACAATAAAGGTGAGCCAAAAAAAGGTCAAAGCACACCCAACATTATTCACTGGAAAGGCAAGATGCCATGGGCAATAACATCCATAACATGCATTCAGGGATGATGTCACGAGTTAAAGCCTCCGGCACAATTTTGGCCCGGAATAAAAGGCCGATAGGGTACCGACGCAGGTATTTTTGTGCAGATGGAACACGTACCGGTAGTTGACAATTCTGCCAATTTACTGGTACCAATAACAAAATAACACTAATAATAATAACAATAGTCAGTTCTTAGACAGCGCATATTACGGAATGTCTCAGTTATTATCATTATTCCTGCACATTTGGAAACTGGGAACCTGACGACATTTCTAAATGCCCTCAACCGGCCCAAGGGTGAGCTCTTACAAAAGCTTCTGACACTCAATTTTTATGAGGAGTCCAATGTTGCCAGAGATAATATGGATTTGCCCACATGTATGCTCACAAAATGTTTGAAAAAAAGTTTTCTAAAACACAAACAGTAACCTTATGCCTCCATGCTTTGGTCCTGTGGTTAGTTTTTGAAATGCTAGAAAAAATATTTAAAAACCCTTCTGTTCTTCAACAAACAAACATATCTATCTTTTTATAACGGGTGATTTTTTGGCAAATAAACCAATTAAAACCATCATTTTGATCAAGGTATGTGTCATTAACAGCCCCTACCGAACTTGCTCGATCTGACTGATCTACGTGTAGATCACACTCTCGCGGCAGGGCCTCGCACAATTTACTCTCCTTGCTGGAAGAATGCCTTCTCCTCAGTAGTTTCTGGGTCAAGCTGGCCTTCCTCTTCCGTGACACCTCCCTGGGCTGTGGCTCTTCTGTCTTGTTCACCATGTTCCCCTGGTTCGTCTTTGGCGTTTGATGTTGCCTCCATGCAGGATACATTGCCAAGTTTACATGTACATGTAAGTACCCAATCAGGATCCTCTCCAAGAGCAAGGCCAAAACGCCCTAGGGCTGGTACTACAGCCAGTTTTAAGCTTACAGTTTTTTTCAAAAAGGTCCACGTTTTAAGACGTACATGAGACCAGTGCCTAACTCCATATGCACCAAAAAACTGGGGCACTTTGCTGCGTCCATTTTAGGGTTGAAAGCAGTGCACAAGCTGTATGTTTTCGGAGCATTTGATGGAATGAAAGATCAGTCGTTTTACAAATTGCCACCTCTTGGTAACAGGTTGCCAGTGGATCCACAGGCCATGTGCAAGTACTGTACATGTACCAGTGTGGGGAAGTCTTGAAAAAGTTTCTCATGTGGCAGGTCTACCATCACTGCGAACTTCGTCAGTTTGAGCTTCCCATCCAATGAATGAACAACGTCCACAATGACTGAGCAAAAGCTGGAGTCAACAAGTTCTCAGCCAGACACCTGGTAATACCAGAGGAGATCAAACCTGGCCAAGGTGCCAAAATCTCCATACTCTGGCAACATCAATTGATCTGGAAGCCAAATTCCATTCATCAAAACTACGGCTCCCAGCACACAATCTTACACAAAGTGTGCCTGTCTACCACCACCTCAGAAGTTGATGATCTCATAAACGCACGACCGCTACAAGAGATAACTCTTCTACTGTGGGGGGGGAGATTAGAGGCAGTGACTGGAACCTAAACATACATGTAATGCTAGCAAAAGCCAATTGATTGTTCTCCATCAGCTTATCAATTTTCAAACAAGCTGAGCACATCTGACAAATTGAATATGCCCAAAATACAGTACCTGGGTACATCCACTTGTGCTAAACTGGTGCCTACCTTTGTTCTGCACTTGGACTTGTGAACTCATTCAGACAGCACAAGCGGTACTCGACCTAAGTGCCAGTTTCTGCCGAGCCCAACTTCCCTTAATCATGCGTACCACTGAGAAACCCTGTACAGAGAATTCTCATATGAATTGTTCCACAGAGCTTCTGAGGTATTAAGAATACATGTACATGTACATTACTCGTACATGGACAGAAAATGGTATCATAGCACTAGCCTCTACTGTGCAGTAATATCAAAAGCCCAACCAAAAAGATTTGGTTGGAGCCCTCCAATACTTGTTTGTACAACTGTTTCTCTGTTTAAAGAAACAGTTGTACATGTAACTCATTATGCATGTACATACATGTACATGCATGTATATGCATCTACTCATAAATCTTGATTCGGTAAATACAATATCAACCACTCAAAACAGAGCCCTGGTCACAAAGCACTGACACTAACATTAGACGAGACACACCATTTTGGCTCTGACCATGCAGTCATGTAGCTGTCAGCATGTATGTACATGTAGGTACTGGCTCTGTATACCTACAGTATCCTACACCTGTGGGAAAAGCCAATGATTTGGACCAAATGACCACAGTCTTCAGGCTTAGAACAGATGAAAGGGCAACAGAAAGGTGTCTGTCTCAATCCTTTGAAAGGACGGAAACTGCTAACCTGTGCGTACCAGAACTTGCAGAATACACGACAAGAAGTGACTGAACATTAGTGTTTTTATCGCTAAACACTTGGGACATGCACAGAAGTTCACCCTTGTATCACAACTACTCTCCTCCGTCTGCTTGTGCATCAGAGTTCCATATACATGTACAGGTACTGCTATTTGTATGATTAATAAGATAGCACTGACAAACTGTGGAGTGAACAAGTGGAACCTAAAACAAGAACCCTGCTGTAATAGCAAGCAAGAAAAGAAATGACAGGTGTTTCTGTTTACTGCTTACCAGTAACTAAAATCTTCCACAGCTGGATTCATCTTGAGTTACATGTAGGCTGAAGCCAGGAGTCACATGCACACATATCCATTGGAAGCGGCCGAAGCTGCTAGCCAATAGCGGCACATGTGATTCCCCACCATACGGTAGCTACATACGTGTCACATGAGGTTGGGCCGGTCGTTTTATTTTCTTTTGGGGGGAGGGGGTGATTTTTGTTACTTTGTTCTTTTATTGATCAAGGTGTGGTCTACCGGTATGTGAGTAGTCAAACCACCTACATGTACCGGTACAAAAAAATTAAATTTGCACCTTCACATGTACCAGCAAAGTACATGTACACATGGGTCTGATGTTGTAGCAGCATATACATGCATGCACACTGTAGCACAACTTTTATACATGTAAGTGGAATGAATACACTGTACATACACTATATATAACATGTACATGTATGCTAGTGACTAGCACATTGAATTGAAGTCATAAAAAGCATTATTATGCAAGCGCAAGATTTTATTACCTTAACTGGATAATATTTATTATCAAGGGACCATGCATAAGTGTACATACATGTATATGTATGTACTGGTACATGTACATGGGGCATGCTTTTGGAGGTATACATGTACATGTGTTAATTTATACTAAATTAAAACTGCTGCACCAACATGCCTTCCTCTGATATCCTCAAGCAGTCTTGAGCAAGAAGCAGTGCATGGACATGTAGATTACATGTATTGGTACATGTACATGCCGCTATGTGTATCACCCTTCTCAATATTGTATCATTAGCACTCAAGGTCAGCCAGTGATAAAACAAAGAAATGATGAGCTATTACACAGGTATTTATCAATATCTACACTGAGGCCATATGGCTATGGGGAATACCAGCACGCCCCCTTGAACATGTTGCAAGATACACGTACCAGTAGCAGCACACGTGCCACTGCTTTTAAGCAAATACATTCCTGAAATCATAAAGTAACCACTGACCTTTATCATTTCAGCAAACTCTGAAGTTTTGTTGAATACAAAAGAGTCATTTAGTATTTTTATACGGGCAGCCTTTACCACTGATTTCATGGCATGTTATTCTTGCCGGAAGCTATCAGTACCTGATCCCTCCCAAATCTTCCTTCTCGAGACACTGTGCACAGGAGGACCAACTCTATGGCTGAGTTTGAGCGGCTTGTTCCCGTTTGTTCACGAACAGCTCCATTTGTTGTTCGTGGGTCGGCCGCTCGAACGCTGGGAACAAACAACCGGTTATCACAAGCAACATAGCGGCGTCCACGTACGTTATTCGAGAGTTAAGGTTTGGATGGGCTGAATTCTTTTCCATATATGAACAGGAACATTCATTTCTGTGTTACAGAAAATAATTAATGTTAATTTTGCAAAACTTCCCATTGTCTACATGATCTATGGCTTTGGAAGCCATCTCTCTACTTTTTGCAGCTGTTCATAAATCAAAATCTCACGAGTTTTTCCGTGTGTTCCTGTAAAACCCTGACCAGGAAGTGGTGTGTGATCCTGTTCCGAGAACAGTGTTCTTGAGTCGTGTTCCCGCCGTTCGAGCGCAAGAACAAGAAACCCGTGTCAAGAACAGGCCGCCCAAACTCGACCTACCAGTACTTGTACGGGTTCATGTACATGTACATGTATGGAACTGGGTCCTCCATTCCTCGATCCTTCAAAATCCTCCAATTCCCCCCAAGTGAAGTTTGAAATTTCAGTGAGAATTAGGTTTAAACGTTCAAACATTATGAGCAAACCAAATAAATACTGCCATCTAGCCCACTTACATAGTAATGGTTGCACTTTTGAAACTTTGGCATGCAGCGAAAGAATAATTGAGTCCCCTAATGTGGCACACTCAAACTGTTTGCCAGACATCTTTGTTGAAAAACCTGAAATTCATTCAATTAAATACTGCTGCTTTAACCTTCGCGACGCACGGTGTTCAACCTTGGTGAACAATTTCAGTGTCATAAAATTGAGTCCAAAAATTAAAAAAAAATTGGCTTCCAGAAACTGGGCACAAATTCAGCGTGTTCCCTAATGTGCCGCTCTTGAACAAATCTTGAAGAAGCCCACGTTAACATTAAATCGGTTCTTCGAAGTTAATAAAATCTAGTAAATCATTATTATATCCACTCACACACCCAACTACATGGACAAGTTTGGAACAAATATTTACAAAATTTTGGGCATGTTTCAAAAGAGTTCATTTTGCACTTTGGAAAAATAATAAAATAACTTTAAAAGCACGTTGAGCAATGGTGCCATGTACATGTACTGTGGTTATTATTACTCTGAAAAGAGAGAGAGAAAATAAATTCTCTTACCCTGGCAGGTTGTGAATGCTTGAGAATTGTTTCCTCCAGTGCTGTGACCCATTGCACCCTCTCGTCTGCATGTTGAGCTGAATGGAAACGTGCAAACAATAATGGAGTCACACAAACTATCAATTTGTGTCTATGCCTTAAACTATTACTTGCTGCACCCTCTAGAATATTCCAGAATTGGTTGGCACTAGGATGCTACTCTGCATGAACATGTGCACCTGTAAGTCAATAGCTTGTTACGGATGAAGGGGCAGACTACAGGGAGAAATATGGCTATGGCCGTCAATGTATAAATAACCCCTGAAGGTGTACAAGAGGGACACCAGTCCATGGGTACCTTGAAAATGGAAGGTCTTCTGGTCACAGGTGATGGTGAAGGTGGAATCATCCTGGTCATCAATACCTATCAGTGCCCCCTGCAGGAAACAAGAACGCAGTTGTTATTAATCAAGAGCAATCTACAAAACAAGACTTACACATTAATTACCGGTACCTCAGTGTTGATAATTAATGCTAATGATCTCCATTTCAAAGATGTGATCTACACGTTCAATGACGTGTATGCCAAGTCATCGGTAAGTCAAGCCAAGGAACTAAGGCAAGGGATTTATTTGCTACAGTTCATTTGAGGAGCTTGCGACTTGACAGGACGAAAGACTTGTGAATTGGCTTGTGCTTGACTAGTGATGTCTTGACTTAGTTACGGCACAGGTACACGTAATACATGTGGCCCTATACTGTGGCTCATAGACTGATACGGAGGTACATGAAGTCCAGTAAATATGAGCCACATTATAGGGCTCATGTATTCATAAGGTGGAGACGGACATGGATGGGTGTTTTTCTCCACGTTCATCGACACACCTGCAACCAGGAGATGGTTTACTTTACCACATGTATAACATCTACACACATGTAAGACATTTCCGCTTTGTTTTACATGTACATGCAGTTCAACAGTACATGTACCGGTACATATGTACATGTACTATGTAGATGCATGAATGTCTAGAACATTCCTCCACTCAAATGGCTGCAACACTATTTTGTTTGGGCACCAACCTACCTCTTGCTCCTCCTCCATCCCATCTGGAATAACTACATAATCCATGTAAAGCTGCTCTCCAGAATCCTCGGCCATTAACTTCCTGTTCCCTAGGACGTTCCTATACACCATGCTAAGCAGTGTCAAGGCTAACTTTGTCTCTTGGCTATTTGGCTACACCCTGTGCCATGGACTACTGGTTTGCTTCTAAACCCTCCATGCTTTAGGAAGACAAATCCATTCATCAGACTCTACACCGTGGAGCTCAATGCAGACCTAACAATAGGCACATACATGTAGTAGCCAGCTGCAGAAAGCTAGTGCCTCGTGTACAGTACCGATACAATAGCTGCAGATTGACATTTCACTTAATGACATTGTGATACACCTGCTGTCCTGGTGTACATGATGCACAGTTAGTCAGACAACATGCACAGTGTACATGTATCAGCCCCATGCATAATACATGTAGACGCCTACATGTCCATTGGTTCGCTGCAAAGGGATAAGATATCAAAGGCAGGTAATAATGACTTCTACACGTACATACCGTTACATGTATGCGTGCAGTGGCTGTGAATGCCACAGAAGTGCTGGTAGGCAAAAGACATGTAAATGTACATGTATATACCGGTGCGTGTATTATTCTGACAGTCATTATTAGAAGTGCTCTTATTTCAGGAATGAACGTGTAATCTACATGTACATGGACTGTGTCAACAGCGTGTACAGTGTGCGTGTATGCTCAGCTGAATTTTGTTTTCTGTTTTTTCCTAGTCACCACTGTGCACATGTACTGTATGTACATGTACATGTACCAGCATAAAACAAAAGGCAAATTTTCAACTCGGCCATGAGCCTTCATCTACTTGTATTTACAAGTGTCCAGCACCTACCCCAGCTGGGCATGCAATATACTGTACTGTGAATTCACATACACATGTCCATGTATGAGCACAGCTTGCATTTTTGTGGCCAGCAAACTACTAGTAAATAAGAGTACATGTAGAGTGTTTAGTTCCTCGAGCAGAGATAACAAAGCCTAGGGGATGTGCTTAAAGCCCAGAGAGGGAACAAAGGGGAGGCATGATCTCCATTTGAAGCAAGATATGGGATGGAGAGAACCCCCCCCTGCCTTTGTGTTGGTCATTGTTTGATCGGAATCTCAGGAATTCTTTACAGACTTCTGGGGGGGGATGTGTTAGTTAACAATAGTCTAGAGTGTGTATAGGGATTGGACAGGTAAGGGGGGTACCCCTCTGTTGCATATCTTGCCTGGTATAATGATCTCAGCCACAGGAGGACAAAAGGGAAGGATCCTAAGAAGGTCTAAGCCAAAGAGGGTTTAACTGCACTGATGGGATTCTCCACAAGGGAACAAGTCCAGATACATGTAGAGTAAATGTGTCAAAAGATTTGGAGTGTAACGAAGGTAGTGATCTGAAACAGGTGAAGGGGGGGCGTGGGATAAGGGCTGACAGTAGCGCTGATAGTAAAACTCTTCCAAATTATCTTCACAATTTGTGTAGACAATATTTAATACTAAATTGACAGGTTTAGCCAAAACTTCTGTTACTGACAGATAGCAGAATAAATTACTTTAAAACTTCTGTTACTGAAAGATAGCAGAATAAATTACTTGATGGAAGTAATTAAAATCACTATTATCCTTCTGTTTCTAAAAAAATCAGCATGGTTTCAACAGCTAATGAATTTTGAGGGGTTTTTTGGCAACCCAATTTACCATGTACTGCAATTTACCACTAACATTCAAAAGGAAACCAAAAAGAGATTCCCCAACCGAACATTTTGTTCAAAAAAGGTTAAAACCATTGCACATACCAGGGATACCACTACAAGCATTCAATCTTGACCAAGTTGTCCTTTTTCTACTTACTGAATACAGGGAAAGATCTAGCATAAAGTGGTCTTGAAAAACATACCAGAAATGCAGAACCACATTTAGTGCCTACTTCCAGGCACAAGGAAAAGGGTACGGAAACTAAGCATTTTCAGGAATTAAGCCAACTTTGACACTTTACAACATTGTTTGCAATTTGAGACTATGAGAAGGCCACCAAACAATCAGCTCTAACAGAGCAAGGAACAAGTAAATACACTGTATATTTCTAATATTAAAAAAAACAATAAACTGTTTTTCATCGATAATTACCCTCAGTCTCACACAGCCTCTTCTTGATCCTCTCATCATCTTCTCCTTTGACTGGGAGGAAAAACAAACAAAACAACACACAGAATTACAAATTGGGAGTTTTCAGCCAGTTTCACGTACAGTGTACAGGGTGTAGTCTGCAAGGGTTGAAACACTAGAGAATGCTGAGAATCAGGATTGTTTTGAACGGCTCAACTTGAATCCCATTCAAGTCCAGTCATTCAATATTCTAGGGGCCTATTCATCAAACAGCTGAATTGAGCTTCAATTTGGTTTAAAAAAAGACAAAAGTGCTCTGATTCTTAATTCACATGAAAGGATAGGTAGGGAAACAGGAAGCAAAACTTTTTTTGCCAGAGCAGTATTTTTTCTTGGCAGCTGTATGAAATTCAGTCCTTTTTGGGGGTGGGGTACATGTATTTTTCTCATTCGCTTTAATTCAGCATGTGAACTACATGTACATGTATGTATGTCATCACAGCAACACAATCCAAATGTATAGTTACTGGCACCTCGGCTGTTCAAGAATAATAGATAACGATACATTACTACACGTTTTCTTCTAAAGTTGCGAGTAAATTCAGCAGCCAATCATGAGACCTTTTTCTGTTGACTAAAAAACTTTCAATAAAAATGTTGGATTGTACATGTAATTACATCTCTAACTTGCTTTTCCAACAGCCACAAAACTCTCTTTTTAGACTCCATGTCATAAGGAAGTGAACACGGTGAAGGAGAAAACAGCTTGGAAACCAAATAAGAGTGCACATTTGTTGGAAGGACTGACCCAAAATACAAGTGACCATTTTCAAATGTTACAGTATAGCATGAAGGGAATATAACAAATCCATCAGCGACTGGGTAGAAGACTAGTAGTATACTCGGTTTCTATACTATCGCGGTACTATATTATCGTGGTATCAAAAATTTTGAGTTTTGCATTGCCAGTGAGTTCCTAATTAAATTATGGCCTAAATTTGAACATTTTCCTTCACTGTGTCAGTCATTACTTACCGTCTATCTCTTTAAAACTTATACTTAACGTCACCCTACCCTTGGATATCTGTTGCTGGGTTCCCACATGTCACTTCCGAAATAGTCAAAGGTGTCCAAGACAGATTTTAACGGTAAAAGTGTCCCCTTTTTTTTGGAGTCAAAATAGGGGCTTCTGTGCTCCCCTCCGGGACAATAAATAGTGAATAATTACGTCGGCATTAATGTCTCAATTTGTTTTGGCTTTTCTTATACAACTAAAGAATTTTGCAAGGGATATTTAGAATTTCTAACATTAACTTTGAATGACATACATGTAGTTCATGTAGCGCATGGCTAATGACTTGAATGAGACGGTTATAACTTTCGGGGAATTAGAACTCAGAAAGCAGACATTTTTAACAAGTGTTTCAGACATCTTTAAAAGAATGAGTCAACCAAGAAAATGAAATTTGCGATACCAGCATGTTTATTATTCCTTCCGCAGACACCAATTTACGTAATAACAATTAAGTTGCTGCTGCATCTAAGATTGGGGTAAAAAAGTTTTGGTGGATACGGACAAAGATTGCAGCCTGTCCACAACTCCCTACAGGCAGTCTCAACAGAAAGTGTTCATGGTGCAACAGCGCGCTCATGTGCGCTGTTACCCAATGGCTGTTGCTTTTCGTTCCTGGCATTCCAGCATAAATAATGAGGAGCCCTGTGATTGGTCACTGTGACCTCCAGCAAGCCGCAACCAACTGCCATTTCAACCAGTGCCGCTAAAAATTACATACACACCCACAGAAAGCAGCTGCAGCCAATTTCCATGTCTTGTGTGTCGATCGCAGCCATAGTCACCTATTTGGTCACGGCTTGTCTTCGTAAGTACACATGTGAACGTGTGCACTTTTTGAAAATCAGCATGATTTGGGCCATTTTTTTCTTGGTCACATGTTGGTCACAACATGGTCACAAGATACGGTATGTAAGCTAGATTGTAGGTCAACTCGCCCCCTGGCCGACTTGCCCCTTACCAGCTCGCCTCTTACCAACTCGCCCCCTGACCGACTTGCCCCCTCGCCGACTCG